>JAQGAO010002168.1:0-20679 GCA_034697705.1 Ommatoiulus sabulosus | reverse complement strand
AAATAAACTGAACAAAACATACTGGGGTAAAAATAAACTGGTAAAAAATATAGGGGGCAAAAACATACTGGACAAAACATACTGAACAAAATAAACCGAACAAAACATACTGGGGTAATAATATATTAAACGCAGTTTATTTATTCCAGTACATTGTCCCTACATTTTTCCCCAATATATTATTACCCCAGTATGTTTTGTTCAGTTTATTTTGTTAAGTATATTTTGTCCGGATACCAAATTGTACTGTATACAGTCGAACCTTGTTGAGACGAATGTCTTGGACGTCAATATTCATTCATAACATAGCGCGAATATTTGGGAGCTCGGAAATTCATGTTGCCTTAGCCCAAAATTGTAATATCCGAATTCGTAATTCGTCTTAAATGAAGAAATCAACATTATTCGTCCATATCCTAAGACGGGGACTGGAAATGAGATCAGAAATTGGTGTATAACGAGTTTTTTAATGAGTACGTTCCATGGTATTAAATATTACTGGAGTGTTAAAATTATTTATTTAAGACCAATTTTATGGAATATTTCTTTGCCCAAATGTTTCTTCGAGGTTAAGTGTGTGTCTAAGAATAATGTTCTAAGCCGTTAATCAGGTTCGGAAGCCGTTTGTTTTTGTAATCAAGTTAACCAGGTATAGTAACTAAAATCGTGTTAGTTGTGTAAGCATGGCCACGCATATATGAAGCAATTAATTCTTGCAACGTTGAATATTTAATTGGAAATCTAATGCGTTTTCCTCCCCCTTAATTGCGTTGCATTTTCCGTGTGTTTCGTTTCTTATCTTCTAGATGCAGATGCTAGCTAGGGCCAATGCTCAACGATCGATTTAAGGGCGCAATCGTGGCACCCTGTATCGATGGTTGGCTGCCGCTGCGGCCTGTAGCGTCACCTGTTGCTAGATTCGTGCACTACGCTTCTAGTAGCTTTTTCATCCCAGATGACAAAATGCACTAAAATAGAAACGTTGTTTTGAAATTATAATAGCGAATGTGCAAGGAGTCAACGTTGAACCGCGAGCATAATTGCTATTCTGACCTCGTGACCCCCCTCCTCCTCCCTCCCCCACGACATCTGAACTTGAGATGGAAGTAGATGTAGCTATTCTCTTCATATAATCATTTAACTTTTAAAAAATGTATGCTGAGATTTCAAGCTTTCAACTTTCCTCATTTTCTAAAAAAAAATTAGATGAGTCATTTTGCAATTTCCAAAAATTAGGTTGGGTTTTAGATAAACACATTGGTCTTTGTAAACGCCTTCGATGTCCGAATCACGTAGACGTTTTAAACTTTTTTAAAATTATTTGGAAATTATTAACGGAATTATAAATAGTTAGAGCTTTATTAGGTGAAGCCAAGCATTTTTGGTGTTTTTCGATGATTTAAGGAAATTATTCACAACATTGATTACTTTCGTATTAATTTCTGGAATTGAAATAACTTTCCAAATGTGTCGTTTTTTTTTTTGTTAAAAAGATGAAGTATAAGATGAATCGAAACATTACAATATGACGAATTTAATATCTTAGACCTTGATTGCTAGCTGCTGCAATCCTTATGTACCTTTTAGGCGTGGAGCAAAGTGTTATATTTGTGAAGGTCAGTAATAAAGGTTTATTGGGGTATCCTTCCTTGTGCTCAATCCGGAAATTTGAACACATCATTCGGCACGCTCTTCATCTTTTTCTAAAGATGTACATGACGTAGAAATAAAATTATTGCATTGAAGCAAATGCTTCGCAACACAAAAATAAAACTAAATTTAAGAGTCAGTTGCAGAATCCCGATTTTTGCTTTCCAAAATTATTGATCTCAGTGATGTGAGCAGATGCTCGCATCAGCGCCTTGACGGATTCCAAACGGAACAGATTTCAAGTGTGACCCAAGTATCAGGATGCTCAATTTAAGAAGCTGCCAGCTCATTGAGAGGCAAGTTGAAGAATGTAGTTTCGCACTACTTCAACACTATACTTAGTGGGTGCCATCTGTTTCCAGCCGAATTCCAGGTATAGGATTCGGTCGTAAACGTCCAAATTGAATTTATGGAAACATTGACAGTGGGCCCATGACTGCTAAGTTCACATCCTCCAGGCCTAAATAAGGAAGGGAAAATGCTAATCCAGGTGGAGGTGTGATACTCTCACTTCCCCTTTGAGCGCGTCATTTTAAAAGACTTTTTAACTGGAAAAGTTAAAGTTGGTATCGGATGTGAAAGGCGGATGAAAAGGGGGGCAGCTAGATTAAAAATGGCTGAATTGTAGGCCTACCGATTCCCGAAATAGAAGCCGGGTTGGTATCTGATGTAAATAAAACTGTTCTGACAAATCGTTTAACAACAAAAAAATTAATGACTCCACTTCAGATGTTGCATCGCAGTTTTTTAAACCCTATCCGAGCAGACTTAAAGGGTGTAGAACCCGAAAAATGTTTGTTTGTCATTGCCTTTTCGGGATTTTTAATGCTGAATTTGGCCCCTCGTTTTCTGCCATTTTTGTGGTCGCAATGCTTTGGATCGGTGAAATAACGCGATGGTCAGTCAACCTGACAGCTTCTGGTATTTGCCGGAAATTTCAACATCTTTTTATGTAGCTGTTTTTATTTTATTTTATTTTTTGCTCGGTTTTTGTAATTTGGATTTCAAATATGCCTATTATAAGCGTTGTCAAAAGCACTGCATTTTTTGACTGGATTTTTTTAAAAAAAATTGAAGAACTAACTAACTCACCTAAAGATAAATCTATACGGTTAAGAAAAATCATACCCTCAAAGAAGGCGAATCGACCGGCTTTAAATTAAAAAAAAAAATTTTGAGACTTTCCTGTCTTGAACTTCTGTTCCAACAACATTTTTTCCACGAGCTTTTTCCCGAAACTGTATGAATAAAAACATAGTTTGTATACAGGGTTGTGCAACATAAAATTATGTAATGAAATTCACCCCACAAGAGGCGTTTCATATTCGTGACCAACATTGGAATCTAATTGCACACCAGTTTTTGACTCTGAATTTTCAATTCAAATATTAACACGAGGAGAACCTTATATAGAATTACTTCTGCATTACCCTTTATTACCTTTCTGCGCATATAACTGCCGAATGTGGTTTGGAATTCTCGGAATGTTATTTAGTTTCTCTTATCTGCTTAGAGTTAACTGGAATGGTATAGCAATAAAAACGTTCACCCTTGAAAAATATCTGGATTATTGGTTTACTTTTACTATAAATATAGACGAGGTATGAAGGCAAATTCCTTTTGGGCGATTCCGTTGCCTCGTGGACTATTTTCGTGTTCGTTGTTTAATAATAATAACAACGTTGTTGAGTTTTTCTGCAAAAAAATGGGTAATAAAATTTGCGCGAAGAATGCAATGATTTTGTTAAGTTGCTTGGATTTCTTCTATAAGGGATATCTCAAAGTGAAGCTAAACTTTAGTTCTTCATAGTTGATATTTTTTTTTTTTTTTTTTTTTTTTTTTTTGGAAATTACGATAAGTGCTTTATATACAAGTTGTACAAATAGAGAAATTGTATTGCAATAATTTGTTAAGATGAAACTTTAGCCTAGAGCGATGTTTCCCAAACTGTTTTGGATCACTGCCCCCTTTTAGAGAAAATATTTCTTGAAATCAGTAAAAAAGGATATATAGAAAATTGAAGAATTTATATTATAATCAATAATAAAATTGGGCGAAAGTAGTACTCTTCAATTCAATTCTTTACCCTGCAGTCAGCACATTGTACCATTTGGCAGGGGGGATCATTATACAAATTAAGTCAGGCTGAGCAGTCTGGTCATCATGAGGAATCCAACAGCACAATTTAGTTATATTTCCCGTATTTGGTACTTTTAAGTCAAGGAGGATTGGATCTTTTTTGTGTAGGAAGTGTCAATTTGTAGTTTTTGTAGTATTTGAATAAATTCAAAACTTTTGATTAGATTAAGATTTTAAAATTTCTCGTCATATAAACAAGAAAAACATCACCTCGGTTTAGGCTAATATGCAGTGAGAATGTGCTATTAATAATTTGCAATATATTTATATTTTTTAAAACTTACTAATGGGTTACCCCGTAATTTTGATGTATTATTATATTTTTTAAAAAATTAATCCACCGTATTGCTTTATTTTGCTTTAATTTAATGACACGTGTAACCTTCAATTTCAATTTGTAGGAGCTTGGATAATTATCCGAGAAAGCGGATATGCATTTTTCAGATGGAAATTCATGAATATATAATTAAAAAAGGAACTAAACGATTTTCTTTAGCGGAACAGGGTATGAATCGATATGCAAGCGCGTGGTTCTGATCGATATTCTTGATCGGACAAACTAGTGCGTTTATGGAGACATCCACGTTCAAGTCGTCGATCGAATCATTCCTTTTCTGATAGCCGTTTCCTAAAGTCCACATCTATTCCGCTCATCACATTTTATTAGTGTACGTCTGTGATAGGTCGAATTAGTCGTCTTCATTATTGTGATGTTAACTCAGATCCGGTCAGGAAATGCACGTTTTAGCGCCAAATCCCTTCAGCGCAGTGATTCTGGAAGTCATCAATTTCATCAGTGGGTCATCAACTGCCGTTATCTCTTATAGGCCAAGTAATCACCAAATTCTATTCTAGTGCGTTGTTTACTTGAGAAATTCACCAAATTCTATCGAGTTGTTTACTTAAGAAATGGAATTTAGGCATTTGAAATGAAAATCGTATCAGTTCAAGATTACTGGTGGCTTATCAGCAATCATTGGTGGGCATCTGATAGCCGATTCGGTCAACTGGTTATGAAACGACAAAATTTACTTAAGCTCGTCTTAGATACGGCAATACTTAAGTTTGTCACTGATACTGTAGACCAATCAGTTGGGCCAATGTGTGCGTTGTGTAAATCTCATCAAGACCCAAAAGTTTTGATGGCTGCATGGTAGTGTGGTGCGTGCCTACTTCTGTCACATCCGTTGATGGACTGATCCTCGACTGAGATTGGTACGATTTAACCCAGTTTTCTGGAGATAAAAGCAAAAGAATTTTCCCCATCGCGCAATCCAAACTAGGTTTAGGATTATCAACACGCAACAAAGTAGCTAAATATTAGCCCCCGAGTTTGGTTTTATGACCAATTAATTAAAGGAGATCACCATAAACCGTTAAATATGGGCACTCAAGTGGGAATATTTACGAGCCGGCACTGGAAAGAATCGAAACTCGAGCTCGCTCGGAAATGTTCAATGAAACACCTTTTTTAAAAATAAAAAATACACGTGGGAATTCGATGCTCTCGACCTTTTTATTCCGCTACTTTCCTTTTTTTTTTCTTTTAATTTCCCAAAATTTCAGCCAATTCGGGTCAGCGAAAGTGCATGATGCGGGGTTATCTTCTTTTTCTTGAAATCGTACATGGAGTTCGTGCGGTGGCAAACACCTTAAAAATATATAGCCTAAAGTCAGTTAAGGTTGATGGTAATAGTAGTAATGAAAAAAAGAATAAAAACGGGTGAACTTCCTCTCTCGGGTAACTGGATTAACTGGATTTGAAATCTCAAGAAAGTGAGGTGAAAGCTACCCCCTGATTACAATATGCTTTTTCAAGAGGTGAACTTTTTGTTTATTCGCCCTTCAACTAGTTGTTTGGTTCGCTCGCGCATTTTCAAATGGTACCTGAGGCTACCATAATCTAGCATATCCTGTTAGGGTTGCCCCATTTCCAAAAATGTAAAAAAAAAAATAGTAATAGGGGCACTCAGGCTGAAGCTTTTGCGAATCGTACTTTGGAAGCCGTGAAGTCACGCGTGCAAGAGGAATACGTTAATTTTGGTTCAAAAGCAGTGAAAACCTTGAGTGAAATTGTAAAGTTTCTATCCAAGGCGGTGGAGAACTTCTAGACTTAAACAGCGTATGAAAACGTTGCTTTCTGAAAACATTCTCCAAAGTCAGCCATCTTTGAAATATATTTTGTCACCGTTAGGTGGTGGAGAACTTCTAGACTTTAAACAGCGTATGAAAACGTTGCTTTCTGAAAACATTCTCCAAAGTCAGCCATCTTGGAAATATATTTTGTCACCGTTAGGTGGTGGAGAACTTCTAGACTTAAACAGCGTACAGTATGAAAACGTTGCTTTCTGAAAGCGGCCATCTTGGAATTTTTTTTTTCTTCAAAATACATATACGCCGCTAGGCGGTGCTGAACAGGAATAAGGCTAGATATAATTCGCGAATAAAAAAAATATTGAAATTTAACGCATTCACCTGTTGCACGCTTTGAAAAAAAATCATCCCGTCGAGACAAAAAAAAAAAAAATGCTAATAAAATAAACGCCTCGCGCTGCGAAATCGATAAAGACGTTGGGTTGAGTTTATGTCGTCTTAAGGTAAGAGGCGTGTCTGTTGGCAAAAGGTAAAACTTTGTTTCCCGCTCCACCTACCTCTTCCTGAGTTCTCTGGCTCTTTGGTATAAATTCTACCGGTTGTTTCACCTTCTTCGTCCGTGAGCTGCGAAATTTCGTTTTTCGGGAATGAAAGTTGTAGGCACCGTGCCAGTCGAATTGGAAAAAAAAAATCACCCCCCCCAAAAACATCCCCCCTGCAACCCCGTGCGTTTTAGTTCGTTCGCTGATTCATTGACGGCTTGCCCGTTGTTGCGTTGCGGCTTGTCCTCGCTATAACGCTCAGTTCACCAGTAGCTGTTGATCGTAGTGGTAATAGCTCGCTCGCGCTGCTCACTTCAGCTGCTTGTTTAGTTCCCTGAAACAACTTAAGTTAATTTCGAGAAAAAGATAGTTCGGAACTGGAATTTTTGGACGCGTGCTGCCAGATCGTGCGATTGTTTGACGACCTCCATTTTGTTTTCGGTTTTTTTTTTTCGTGGAAAGCGCGTGCGTTTCGAGTGGGAAATTTCCCCCGTTTTTGGATGTGCAACAGGTGACTCACTCGATCGAACGTGATGTTTTACTGACTTGGAAAACTCGGGGATTGCCGCTACCTGCTTGTGGATTTATTAATCGGAAAAAAGTGGTAAGTGCTATTTTTTTAATGTTTTGATGAGGATCGTGAGGTGCTTTGAAAGTTTTGACAGCTGCGGAGGAAGCGCCGTGCACCTTTTACGAAGCGAACGCCATCTGGTTTGCTTCGATTCGATACATGTGCGGGCGAATTGTTGTAAAACGACGAATTTCGTAGGAAACGAAAGCCCCGAAATTGAATCGTTAAAGTTATTTTGGGAACAAATTGGCGCGCAAGTTCCCTATAGCTGGAAAATTAGTTGGAAAAATGGTATGTTCGAGGTGGATCTCGGGGCTGGAGAAGTTCACCACATGGTGTCGTGGATGTGGAAGATCATGACCTTCGTTGAATATTTATTTGTTTCGTGTCTCATCTATCATTATGGTTTGCATCCACACTTGAGTTTGGAAGTAAGACACAACTTTTCCTGGAATTGCTTTCAAAGTTTCCTGAAACCTTCTTACCAGGAAGGTTTCTACAGGATACTGAATTGATTGGCTGCGGGGAATTAACATCCTGATGATCGACGATGATTCATTCTTACATATGTTTTTTTAATTTTTTTTTTATTCTGATGTCACCCAATTTCGTAAGTTGACAATAACCTAGATGCAATCTAAGTAGAATAACTGACTTGCTTTCGAATAAGAATATGAAACGTTTTTGAATATTTAAACTCATATTTTGAGAAATAGGGATATTTTTAGAATTAGTCCGTTATATTTCTTGGTCTAGCTGTCTATTTATAGCCCTTAAATGGTATCCATGTTAGGAACATGACTTAAAATTGAACACCTTTTCGCAGAATTTTGATTTTAAAACATGTCGAGGTTATTGAGGGAAATTTTCCGACAAGCCTATATATAGCGGTGTGTCAAACTCGTTTTGGAAATCAACGATTTCGTCATTGCGATGCTGTTATGTTGTAAGGGTAAGTAATTGCCCCAGAAAGAGATTGACGAATTAAACACATGTACCTGTCTTCGTGCTAGGACACGTTTTCGTATGTTATGTCATCTTAGGTTATTGCCAAGATGGTAATTAAATTAGATGACAGTAGTCTATATTGATGCACAATCAACAATTAACACGTTAATCATAGATTTAGAATTAAGATATTTTTAAATATAATAAAAATATCCGAAATCAATGCGGGTTCTATAAAGTACATTATAGATAACTTGCATGTGACGTCACGCAACTCGTAGGCTTGGCTATAATGTGACTTGATTACATTGTGGGCGTGTTGTGGGGTACATGAATCTGAGAATCGGGGCGCTAATAAGGAGCATTTTTTTTAAAACTAAGAAAATGCCCCATTAGATACCATCACTTACCCATGAATAGATTTTTTATCCGAAAGGAAATATTTTGATGTTGTTTTGCCGCTGCAGATCAAAAATTGTGTGAATTTTCTCGTTTATTTCTAAATAAATGATTAAATAAAAGAATAATGCAAAATGATATATGAAAGAATTGCGCCTGCTGCATACACGTGCAATTTATCTATAGCAAAGGCAATCATTTTTGCCACAGTTTAATTACGAAGTACCCCAACTTGTCTGATCTAGGCGGAGCCAGCCGGCACGTGTCGTCTGCTTGTGAAAGCTATCTATAGATTTGGTACTTGTATGTGATTGGATGGATCAGTTTTCACCTGTATTAACTCGAAAATACAGGATGCAACAATTGCCTTTTGATAATTATTGATTACAAGATCTTTATTCATTTTTTTGAATATCATATGGCATGTTAGACCATGCTCGCAAAAATGTTAAATTTATGAAAATGAACTTGAGTACCCGTACGCGTGCTCGTCAGATGCGTAATACTCGAAAGATTCCTAATGGCTAGAAACGCAAACACGTCGAAGGGATCAATAACCGGATCAGAAGGTTCTCGCCAAGATTTTCTTGGGGATAAACAGCTTGCATTCATTAGAATATTAAAATGTTGGTTTTAGTATGCTGAAAGTGTTGTCTTTCAAAAAAGAATGAGATATTTTTGGCGGAGAATTATTAGAAAAATTTATGGACGCGATTAAGATGTCATTTTGTTGTGGGTAATCATTTGAAATGCTGTTATCGCTCTGTTATTTAGATTTCCTTCACTGATTTTTAGAAAGTAGAACTTATAGCTTTCGGTTTTTTGTTTTGTTGTTTAACCATGTATGGCGATGTTTATATGTATAGAAGCGGTAGTGGAAACTTTCTTATCCTTATCGATAAACTCGTTTCAAGATAAGCCTACATAAAATACAATGGCGTTGTAGAGCGAATTAGATTTGATGAAAATGAATGCATTATTTTATTTAGGTCTGCGTTGCTAATTAGTGTGCACTAGTGAAAAAAAATCTGTCAAGTGAAAAATTGTTTTGCATACATTTTATCAAGCTGAGTTCAGTTGAATGTTTAATATCTCAAATGATGCACATGTATGTTTAGTCTAGACTGACAATATTTGGATAACATTTATACATGTATTTCAAACAATATTTGGATAACATTTATACATGTATTTCAAATAATGTAGAGTAACTCTGGAAGTTGAAGAATAAGATTGCTCATTAGGGACATACATGTATCTCTTTTTGAGTTGGGTTAATTAGTTATGATACATGTATTTGTAGACAAACTCTGGAAGCTAGTTTTTATAGTTTGCGGTAGTATAATTAGACACGTACCCGGGCTGCAATAATGTTGTAAACATTTCAATTTGTTCTATGAAACACCGTGTTTGAATCTATATAGTTTCCAAATGTCAGCTCAATGTTAAGGTCCCATTTTCACATCCCCACCCCCCTTTGCCGGACGTCCGTTATGGATGGCTCCTTATACGGAGTTATTTCAAGTTTCTTGGTTTTATCCTTGGCTACCCAACTTTCGTGTTTGGAGAAATGGCATCGACATGTTTTAATAAACATTATATTATACCGTTATTACATGTATTATATTCTGCATACACCATATTATACGAATTTGTTGAAATCAAACAATTCAACTTTAAACTGCGTTTTGTCATGTCATTCAAAACTATTTTTGGGGTGCCTTGTGTGTGCAATATTATTTTAAATCTTTTTATCACTTAATTGATCTCTAAACTTACTTTTTGAATGTTCGTGCAACAACCTAGATAAAATACATTTTCAGGAGATTTTTAGTTCCGCGTTTTTCCACGTTAAATAATGCCATCACAAAAAGTTTTTTTTTTTTTTTTTGCCATCAACGAGATAAATTGGGTTTCCCGTTTGTCTCTCGTAAGTCAAGAGTTGCTCAGAGAGGAATCCTTCTTATTTCTTCCTAAACGTTTGCTCCGCTTTGTTTTTAACGGGTTAATTGTCGCAATCGTAAATATTGCTTTTATTTCGTTCTGAACGCCTTTCTTGGAAAACATCCGATTAAGTTTTAATCATTTTGCGGTGTGCTGGGAAGGGGGTTGAACCGTCTGTCTGGTGCGTAACGTGGCTTTTGCCTATTTGGGAATGTAGGACTTTTATGTGCTGGCCTGAACGCCTAAAGTAGGCCATTGAGGTTGAAAATACATTACGAATTGTGTGCTTTACTGTTTCAAATATGCTTTTTGACTCGTGGGTGCTCGCCCTCTTCTGGTGCACTTTATTCTCGAATCATGCTAAAATAGGCTCGTTCTCTTATGAAACGTTAAGTAAGGAGATTATGGTGCAGAGAGGACGTGACTTCTCTGTATAACATACTCTTAGGTGATGGACTCGGTTAATCTGAGGAGACAAGGGTTAATATCGAGGATTAACGTCGCGGAAAAGCTTAAATCTTGGAATAGAAGTTCGGAGAAATTTGTTTCTGTGAGATACATGTGGTATTTACATTAATCGATTCGCTCAAACGAGGTGCATGTTAGAAGCTACATGTATGTTAAACAAGTTTCACGACTTTATTGACCTGTGTTTACAGCACGTACAGAAACTTTGGAAGATTCAAGTGAAACTATAAGCTTTTTTTTAAAACCTCAAAAGTAGAGGAAAATTTGTTCTGATTTCTTGAAGAGTGGAGGAAGTGCATTTCCTGAAATCTTCAGGAATTTGCGTTTAGTCATGCTTCATAATTTTGATCTAAATGCTCATCTTTCTTGAAATTCAAGTGCACGCTTGACAGCGTTTGACTGTCTATGCAATTTCTGTTTTAATCATATCGATTTAAACATTGCATGAGTTCTTTAGAGATTACATGCTTCTGAAGTAATGTTATTCACATTTTTCTTCAAAATTGTACATGAGTTTTCACTGGAATTATTAAATTCTAATGTGAATGTATACTGCGTTATTGTGACATTGTGTTGTTGAAACGTGAAAATTATGTTCGCTCTCAAGTTCACCAAATTGCAATTCCATTATTCCAAAAATAATGCTCATTTTGTCCGAAAGTAGTCTCTGAAACTTCAGAATTTATACTGCATTCGACGTTATTTAGTATTCCTTATGATGTATGTGCAATTGTTCGCCGAATGGACGAATTTTTGCTGGTTTGCATTTTTAGTATGGTATTCTTTCGAATTGTAGACTATTGTGTATAGTATATGCTATTATGCTCACCTCGAAAACTAGAGTTATGTTCGGAGGCCCAGCACACTCTTTCCATTGAATTCAAGACTGTATGAATGATAAATAGGTCTATTAAAAACAATCGTTTGCCCCGCAAATCAGTTCTCACCCAATGTCTAGAATGAGGTTAAAAGTTGTTCCATATGTCACTTTCAGAAACTATATAGGATATTCACGCGAACAGATTGAAAGATATCTTGGCAATTTTCAATTTTTTTTTTGTCTTTCCTCTTTGATTTTCGACCCAAAAATGCCACGTGTTCGTTCAGCTAACTCGCGGAGTTTAGTTTGAACTTTTTAAAACGAACGTGGATTCCATTTTTCTTGGACGTCAGAGTGTCTGTTTTGTAATTGGAATTGTGTATGCCCCTACTGGCGTTCAGACAAGTAGGCTACGTGTAATATATCCTAATTTTCCATATCTGTACCACCCAAGTTATTTATCGTTTATTTATAATGCACTTTATTATGTTGGCTGCATAATAAAAACTAGATTATATTATTATTGTCCTGGCCCATGTATCGAGTTTCGAACTGAAAACCATTATTATTCCAGCCATCATTCACGTGATTATACCCCCGCTGCTTTTTTAAGACAAATTTCTCCGTGATTATTCAGTGTATGTATAGAATGCCACACCGAGCGTGAAATCTTGAATTCATAAATATGGCATCTAGGTCGAACCTATTTTTGTTTCAGGGCGACCCAAAAATTTCGAGTTTGTTTCAAAATTTAAATTTTAATTAAAAATCTGTTTATCGATGACATAAATCGTAATTAATTGGCAGGGATCATTCGCCCACGTCTTGTATTGGTAGAGTTGTTTACTAAACAGAAAATTAGAAAATTTACTCAAATGTGGCCGAGTTTTGTGATGATTTATTTATTCATCGATTTCTGCCTTATAGAACTGACGTCATTTAGAAATTTATTCATCATACGTGACGTCAGTAACCTGACAATTTCATGATTTTTTTTTTCTTTTTTAAATGTGTATTTTAATGGCGCAGTAATACATAGTATGTTCTGTTTCCAACTTGTTTCAAGTTGTGGCAAAATGCGGCTGACAAATCGATAATTGGCATATGGTTATTGGACCTAACCGACTTATCTGTAAAAATAAATTTTGGTAATTTAGCCCAGGGCCCAAATACCGGTTTATGAGTAATAGCTTTAGCGCGCTCTGTTTAATTACGGTGTCATAAATATGTTTGGTTAGAGAATAATTACGAATATAACAGAGGCGTACACGTGAATTTATTGCATCATGCATGCTTTTGTACCAGTTGGAAAACCTCTGGTAGTTTCTAGTGACGTAAATACGTGGAGCCGTGACTAAGACCACGTTAAATTTAAACGAAGATGTAACAGTTTTCAGTTCAAACTCAGAGATATGAAATATGCCCTGATTTCATTCACCCGTAATACCGGTCTCCTTGAGCTTGTCTGCATCCCAAAATACACGAAAAAGCCAAGTTTAGAATGAATATATATGCGCACTCACATTTGTTGATACGTGGGCATGGGACCCTACCTCCCAGTTAATCCGTCGAAATTTGATTTTTCAGCACTTTAAATTTTATGCAGTTTTCTTAAGCCGAAATTGAAGTCAGTTATTATTAATTCGTTTATCAATTGAATTTTAATTGTCTAATCTAAATGATCAATTTTTGAAAGTGACAAAACCAAAAACAGCTGTAATTTTTGGACCAAATCTTTCGATGTTTTGACAAGACGCTGTTTTGGAGGGGGTTTTTTTTCTATAAATTTATGGATGCTTTCTTGCGGAAATTGTTGTGATAGGAAGGCAATTTTTGCAGGTAATAAATAGTCCACTATAATTGTTATAACTTTTAGGTTCACTTGCCACGTACTGTATACGCAATCGTTGCGTGACCAGATTTGCTAAGATACAATTGAATTAATCTTTCATTCAACTTGAAAATTAATTAAGTGCTGTTAGTGATTCGGTGTCTGTTTAACTAGAGCGAAACGTAATTTCGGAAATACGAAAAGAAATCAGTTTCTCCGAACATGTTTTCGGCCGAGATTGAAGAAATTGAACACGATAACTTTATTAGATTCAGATATTTTCTCTGACAGACCACAAACTTTGCTTTTTTCATCACTTAATTAGGCGTAAAACTTACAAATTCACATCTCGTATACGAAACTGAAAAAGGGTCTTCCCATGACCTTGCATGTTGTTTAGATGCATTTGATCGTGGCGTACGTAATATTGCATCCTAACTTTGTATACATGTATGTTCATCGTGCATACGACTACATGGATATATCCATAAACGTGCGATGATTTTACTGTATATATTCATCAGAACTCGAGTTATATTTTTCTGGCACGTGACCGTGACTCCCAAAATGTCAGTCATGTGGAATGGGGCTAAGTTGTTGCTATTTCAGTTATTCGCTGCATGGCTTCTCATTTCATTGCCATTTTTCTTGGCTTAAATCATCTTCGGGAAGACGTGCCTACCGGTAATAAATAAGGAAAGAGGAATTTCAGGGCGGCTGTTGAATAACTGATGAGATCGATACGCCCTATCCGTCAAACTTTTTACTTAGGCCAGCTTTGATCGATCGATTTTTCATCTTATTTTTTTTTTTTTTTTTACTCGGGATTTTTCTGCTGGATATCTTCGCCCATCTGTTGCTCGGATATTGGTGAGTTCTCCCCCCTTTAATCTTGCTCGAGTGAAAAATGCTAGAGACAAATTGGACCTTTTGGGCTTTGCACTTGTTCAGGAAATAATTGAAGGACGACGTCGTGCGTTCTTAACATGGGCCATCTTGAAAGTGCGTGGTGTCCAGTCTGTCATGGATGATGCCATGATCATCTAATTCTGCACGAAATTGCACGTAGCGTTGGAATGATGTCATCTTTACTAAATTGTTGGTGCACTTCAATTTACCATTAAAAAAATGTAATCAAAGGTTGTATTACCTGGTATTGTACTGTTGCAAGAAGCGATGCTAAATTTTAATTCGATGGAGTTTATGAAGTTGTTGGAAGAAAAGGCAATTTGGTAAAACTGAAGAAATGCGAATCGATCGGCTTGCCCAAGATCACGCCAACCTTTCTAAGATGCTATTGACTATACTTATGGATTTTTCCTCCTGAAATCAACTATCTATTGTTTGGATGACCGGATATGTTTGGACATCAATATTAGATTGGAAAGTGAACTGTAAACTTCTATTCGAAGCTTATACGGTATAAACAGTGTCGTTTCTTCGAGTGAAGTCCAATTTCATGTCTTTATTGTATCAGAAATCGCATATGCCTGAATATTGACATTCGATTCTTCGTTCAACTATTTGTGACATAAATAAAATTATGTTAATGTCATTTGGCAGTGTTCGAGACCTGCACTTTTTGATAAATTAATAAATTCAGGTATATCGGAAAACATTGATTTCTGAAAAATCCATGCTTAATTTTCATGTGCAGTAATATGGGCATTTTGCCACTAATTTCAATGGCGGATGCACTGATAATTTGCATAAAACCTACTGTATACCGGGTATGTTCATTTTTGTGACTTCGACAATATTTTTTCCAATATTGATCTAACATGAATTTGTCGTATCCAGCATCATCGGGGTTTTAATTTTCGTACTTCTTTCGCTTTTTCTCATCTATTTCGCAATTTAGAGCACGACATTACGTACAGGATATCCCAATTTAGCACGCGGTGTGCTATTGCTGCTTCATTAAGACAAGCGTGGCAAAATATCACCCCTCGTTACAGAACCCAGGTCCTTTTTTTCCATAAATCTAGCTGTGTATCGTCAAAAGCCGGCCGTGTTGCTTTTAAAATAAATCAAATAAATATTGACGTATTTAGGTAGAAAAGTTTGACGATTGTAGCAATATTGCAGGTTTTTCTCGCCTTATAGGCTATATAATTAACTCATTGATTGCACGACGTCTTTTTGAAATTGAGCTACCTTAGCTCCATATTCTTTGGGCAATAAACACGTATGCTGCTTATGGCATGAAAGGCTTGCCTTGGGACTGTATTAAATTAATTGCCTTTCAAAAGGAATATATGAGTGTTTGCCTACAGTCCTGTGATGGATCTGTACACACGTGTCCTTATTTTTTAGCCTTGAACGCTTTGAATTTGTTTTTCATTTTTGCTAATATTTCGCAAAAAAAAAAAAAAAAAAAAAAAGCCAAACATTTCTATTTGAGGAACCTCGTATTGAGGGGAAACGCATTCCAATTAATCCATATATGGTGTAAATCTATAAGAAATCTGTGTATACATATATATGTTTCTCCGTCTCAAGGGAGTAAATAAGCTCATTGAAAGCATGGATGTGTTTAGTGAAAGCTTTTAAGGTGAAGTTATGCATCATTGATATGATGAAAACAGACCCTTGCTTGTGCACGAGCCATGAAATTGCTCGCACTCATTGCAGCAAACCTTTCAGATGGCATATTCTCCCCTAAGCTCAATTTCGACACGTTTTGAAATGGGTAAATTTTAAAATGTTTGCTGAGAACTTCTTATCCCGCGGAAATGGGGCATGGTGATGTAGGAATATGGCGTTGCTATTGGAAGAGGCCCACATTTACGTCTAAGTTGATTCGTAGAATCAGTAAAATGTACTTAGTTCAAGCTTAAATGCTAGTTTATGTTCATGTTCTGATCAAAATGCTCAGAATGATGTGTTATGTTAACTGGACGCTTGCAAATTAATATTGAAGTTCCTGGTGAGTTTTAATGTTTTAATACATTTAGAGTCGAACCTCATTAAGATGAATCTCAAGGGATGTCAAAATGTGCCCGTTTAATAAAATGTACTTCGTATTCGCAGAAGTTGGACAAGACTTCAATGTTTACCATTCTTCAAGGGGTAGAAATAATGCATAATTTTGCTAAACACTTTGGTAATGGAAAAGTGTTCAGCAAATTATAAACCATCATGACTTCAACTTTTATCGGGCAATCCCCTGTACCTTTTTCACGTTGCCTAAAGTTGGCTTTAATGCAACATAGTGCGAATGTTTAAATTCATTCGTTTTAGCCGGAAATTTGTAATCTTTGACTATGTATGCCTACAGCGCCTACTTCGTCTTAAACGAAGGAATTAACTCTTTTCGTCCATACCCTAGGAATGGATGGAGACTGAAATTGAGTTTGCACTATCAGAAATTCTTATAAGCGAATTAAAAGCGAATGGTTTTACAACGTTGACATCTGTTAAAATAACGTCAAGGCGCCAACCAGCTGTTGCGAGTAAATAAACTTTCAAATAAAATGAGTATCTGTTTGGCAAGTAACTTTAAAATATCGATGATCTTGAAGAAGGAATTTTTGAAATGCTCGTAAAACTTTGTAACGATTGACAACATTCGAAAAAGCAGCTGTTGATCTCACCGCCATTAAAATTGTGCTCTGTATAGGTCATTTTGCAAAAAAAAAAAAATCAAACTATTTTGTATCCTGTTGCGGGTACAGTATGTATAATATGTTGCAATTTGACCAGTCTTCAGGGTGGCTTGGATATTTAACTATGGGAATTTCTTATTAATCGTTGGAATAATTTCCTATAAGGTAAAAAACGTGATAGATCAAACAATTGCGCAATTAATCGTTTGCCCAATATTTGATGTAGTAACACATCAAGGAAGTCTTACGTTGTACTGTGACAGCTGACACGGTTCTGTTTTTGAACCAGTTTTGAACGGCTTTTTTTCTCTCGGTGTGCCTGTTACGAAACACGTGTGATGAGCATGATCTCAGATTAACGGAGCCATCGATATAATCCCTTAATTGGCTTCTTAATCTTCTAATTAGATCATTAAAAGAACGCGATGCGGTGATTATCGTTTCTTATTTCCTACGCAGGACAATACACTGGTGGGCCATTTCCGATAACAATATCTTCCAATTTGATATTGTATAACTTCGACCTATATCCTTTAATTGAGCCGTGTTGCATTAATCACAGTATGCATTAATCTCCTAATTACACTCGGAAAATTTTGATTCTATATATCGGTAAAAGCCATTGACCGTCTTGCAGGGATTCCTGGGATGTAGCGATGTAGCCCAGGAAAAGAAAATTTTCTTTAAAATGTATCGCCTATCGACCCATATTTTGAATATTTTTATTTATAAAAAATTCTAAAATATTCCAAGAATGCAAGCAAAGAATAAACAGACAACAACTTTACTCCCGATCTGAAGGATGCCCAAAAGTTTAGAACATACATGTATACGTACTATAGGAACTTGGAAATTCTTTCCTTTTAGCTGGAAAGTTTGCAGTATCCTAAGAAGGGTATACTGGAAATGAATTCGTATACTATCAGGAATTCGTATAAAGCGAGTTCTTCTTAATGAGGTTTCACTGTACATCACCCTTTATGGACACCTTGTATTAAGTTATTGCTCTGTATTATATGCACGATTTGCCCTACGTCAACAGGCAGGAAAAGCCAAAGGGAAGTGGGGTATTTCCAAACATTATCATCATTATGCTTTGGGTATATTCTGCGACAGAAACCACACCCAATGCCTTATTTATTATTTTAATTATTTGTTTAATAATGTTTTGAAGTTATCTGTAATTATTCGATGCAGTCCTTTTTTAAACCTCGGATAGATTTTAATTATTTTGTAGTGACAATATGAAGGACGTGTTGTAAGCGGAAATAAGGGTGAATATATATTTACATCGCTTTTTACGAGATTGTCTACCTTTTTCGTGGTTTTAATCGGAAATGATGGAAGTTGAGACACCCTGTATCGTGTCCTATTGTTCGTAGCGGGACAAAGGTTGTTGTTTGCAAATTTCAAATTCAATAACAGAAGTTTTATGCGACTGTCTTCTTAGCGACTATAATCTCCTTTGCTCGGCATTGGGAATAATATGACTATTTATGACTATTTTCTTCCAAACTCAAATTTATAAGAAAGTAAGCTGCGTATAAGAACCTTCACCTTTGTGCATTTTGCATTTTGGTGGTAGACGCTCGTATTTTGCCAGATTACGAGGTGGTTTTTTTATTGTCTTACCTGTGAAATGTAAGTTATTGGGCAACGAAACGCCTTTAAAAGCCCAGAAACCAAGGCGTGATGAATTTAAAATTATATTTTTTTCTCCGTTTTTTAAACTGCCATTTATGCATTGTGCGAGATTTTTTGTGCGAAAACAATGAACGCGTTTTTGGGAGGAAGAGATGTGCATCCATCTGCCATGCATTCATTCATCCAGATCGTTGCAAGGTCATATCGAAATTTAATTTTTTTGTACATCGTGATTTTGAAAGCCGAAATAATATAGGCCTGTTGTTTGGTAATTTTTTTTATCAAATTTCAAGATGTATCCCTGAACTTTTGAAGGTTGGGAGAGTCGACCTGGAACAAATGACTTACCATTATTAAGTCTCGCATAATAGGTTAATAGAAAAGCTGCTATTTAACAGTGCTCGTGTCAGTCGGTGAGACTGATATCAAGTGTAGTAATTTTCATGAAATGAAAAAAAAACTTATATAAAGTGCGTGTTATCTTTAAGTATGAGCCCTGTTTTAGACATAACATGTTTTGTTGTATTTTTTCATCTTGCGTGTCGCACCTCTTAGTACAAAATGCCATGTTTTAATCATGACAAGTACAATCATCTAAAGTACAAGATTCTTCGAGGATTGTCTGACAGACTTAGATTTTCATTATTATGATGTTGGTTGGTGCAATATGCAAGTTGTTTCAAATTAAGTATGCGAATCTTAGCTTGTTCAGTATAGGAGTTTTGTAAGTCTTGCATTAATTCAATCTACAACGAAATCTAGAACATGGTTATCATTTTTTTGCATTTGTTAAGTTTTGCATTTACAGTCTTTTGCGGGATATTTTCGAGAATTAAGAGCCACATTAGAACTAGCACCACTGAAAATGAAGGTTTATTTTCGAACATTTTCTAGGTTTGAATATTCTTGACTTGAATCATTCCTAGTTTTGTTATTCTTCTTGGAATCATCTTTTTTGGCTTGCTGCGTAATTGCTGTTTGGCAGGAAGTCTTGGACATCTTCCCGAAATATTTCCTTTCAATAAGCTCTATGGCGTACGTGCCTGTCCATTTTTATGCAACATTGCAACTTGACATAACAAACACAAGAAAACATAAATTTAAAATTCAACTGAAAAGTGAAAATTAAAAATAGAGTCGCTCGCAGTTACTTTCTATACTTGGGGAAACATGAGATACTGTCTTGTTGCTAATTTGTTTCTGGAAACATGTGGCAACAATTAGCAACAAGAAGCTCCATAGCTTAAGAAATTCAGCGTTGTTGGTTTTTTTTTTGCTGCACTTAAACATGTAATTAATTGTGTGTGTTTTTAAGTATTAGCTATGTCGGCAACCTATTAATTAAGATAAATGTACTATTAAAGTTAATTAACATGCAGTTGTTTCGCACATGACTTGAGTGATATAAGGTTGCTATAATCACTGTAGTCAATTCAAGGTGTCATGTCGGCTTAACAATGCGAAAGGTTAGGAAACAGTTCCTACAATAGACTGAACTTGAATCTAACAAAGACTCGAGAATAATGCAACTGCAAAGGGATAAAATAGGCAATTTAAATATGTGTCAAGCCAATTATTCCCATGGATTAACGTATTGTTTGTTTCTTTTGTGAAATGCACGTTTTCAAACTTAAATTGTGTTCATGAACCGAAGCTAATGCAGATGGCAGTTTCCTTTCCAAATATCACATACTGCAGTAGATCAATGTATTATGAGTAAATACCTTGAAAATATTCCCAGAAATATTTGAAAGATGTTTTCCTTGCCAATAAGGACTATTCCAAATATCTCGCATCCCATTTTTGCTTGGGCCAATGATGCAATTTACATTTCAAAATCATTGATTTTATTTCCAATTTTGCATAACATATCATCGTCATACATCCTCTTTGGGTCATTATACTGTACATGTACTGTAGTTGATTAACAATTCTAGTACCTTGTTTAAACAATAATTGTCCCATTTTTTCACTTTCTAATTTAATGGCAGTTTGGAATACTGTCATTAGCATATCGTAC
>JAQGAO010002167.1:0-20684 GCA_034697705.1 Ommatoiulus sabulosus | reverse complement strand
TGTTCATTTCGTACACATGGCGGCGCTGCGGTGTTTTTCGGAGCCCAAACGTCCATTGGAGTGCACCTACTTATATTACGTATACGGTGCCAGGGCTTTCCCACACACGGGAAGGCCAAATCTCGACTCCGTGGATTTTGGACTAGTTGAATATCCACTTTGGCCAGTCCAGCCACTCCAATCCAGCCAAATTGCCCCACACACGGTGACTTTTGGACAGTGCCAGGGCCATTTGGCTTAGGCCTAATGGACCGCCCATTTATCCCAGCTGGATTTTTGTTTTAGTCAGTCTAGCCACTCCAATCCATCCAAATTACCCCACGCACGGTGACTTTTGGACCAGCCCAGGGCCAAAACTCCAAATGGATCGCCCGTGTACGCCCACCTTAAGGTTAATATTGCAGTTTCTTTAAAATTAGTTGGTCTGTTTGAGTACCCCTAAATGTATCTGGAAAGAAGTTTCGGGATACAATTTGCCTCTTGTGTGAGGGCCATAACCGAGGAGGATGGGATCTGATGGGAACACGGCCATGACCGATTTAATGTATCCCAGCAATCTCTCGGAGTCTTGTGGGAAACCATGGAAAACTTGAAAGCGTCTATCCGAATGCTTAGCGTGGACTCGGCCTTCACTTTGCTCGGTTTTGTGGATTAGCTTAGTGTGTATTTGTGTAAATGGTACGTGCATAGTACATGGGCATGTGTGTGTACACATATATACAGTGTACGTAAGTGCGGGGATAAACACGCAGCACGTTGGTTTCGTGCTCGGCAGCAATTCGGTAAACAAAGATGGCGTCTGTCCGTGAATGTTTAATTAATTCGTCTAATGTTTACCCTCGCTTATTATCAGCGTTTGCTTATTTAAGCAAACTGAGCTTTCGTCCGCGGTTTTCTCGTTCGCCTTCCGCCTTGTTTGTTTCGATCAACTTCCCAAATCGCGAGAGAATCGCAAATTTAATTATTCGCGTTTTATTGTACTTTATTCAGACAGGTTAATTTGCGCATTCATTTCTATTACACGCTACGTGCATTTTAAACGCTGATGCTAAGAATGAAATGTTTAATTTATCATATCTCAGGACCGAAAATGTGATGCGGCCGAATAAACTCGCTGCAGCTGCTCTAAATCAAATGAAAACATGCAGCTCAACTTTTGAATCATTTTATTTTATTTCATCTAACTTCGAGCATATATCGAGCATTAAGTTGAAAGCAAATGCGTAGAAACGTGAAATCGTAATGTGTCACGATATGTTAGAAACTTTTAAGAAATATGTTCGAAACGTGTCACCGTCATTATACATACAGTATATATACAACCCGGTAATGATGTTTCAACTTGGAATGATCCATACGGGATTTCGTGTCAAAATATTTAGTGGTTTGACAACTTTTAATTTGTTATTTGTTTATCAAAGAACACCGATAATTACTTCCAAGTTTTGATACGTTTATATGATTGTATATACATATTTTAAATCTGGAAAATACGTTAAATATACATTTTAAAGTCGACATGTTCTGAATATGATAAATCTGTATAGAATTCGAAATGTATGCACATTTTGTTTGAGCAAGGAAAGCGCGTCTTATTTTCGCCAGGGAATTTAAGACTAATTAGTTTCCAATGCTTGATAAGTTCTGAATTTAAATTTACCTGTAAAACATTAGCAAAGTTTGCGTGTTTAACTCGTGACAGGACATTGTCAAACAAATGTAAAACTATATACGTGTTTGTTTTTCACAACAACACGAATTACTGTCGTTTTGTATAGGTCATCGTCCGTCTTCCGGTCGCCTGATGCCTTCCAGGTACTTGTCCCAAAACCCCAACAACAAGCCGACACGACACCACCTGCGCAAGTTACAATATAATTTTGTTACCCAAAATATACGCTTCATAACAACGCATTAAACTAAATTCAAATAGGTTTCGTAACCTGTCATTCTATGTATACATGTATAGGCATAGGATTCACAAAATGTCATGGAAATCAATTAATAACAATGGCCTCTCTCTTATCTTTTTAAAAGAAAATCAATTCACATTTTCTCTGACATTTCGTTTTTAGGAAGCCTAGGTCAAATTCAGCTGACCCGAGCTAATGGCCATTAGGGAAATTTTGGCAAAAAAAAGGAAATGCGGTCGTGCACTTTTCCTGCTATAAACGTAAATCGAACTTTTTTATTTCTCAATTTAGGGCTAATGCGTTTGGCAGTAAAAGCATAAATGTTTTGGCAAACCGTAGTTTAGCCAACTGATAAATCAATATCTGCGCAATATTACATTACAATGGTCTAAAATTTCAAGTAAACGATGTAAGAAACTTTTTTGATGCGTTTTTTATCAGCGTCCTTTTTTTTCTCGCGTCATTTCCATGGCTAGGCAAATGTCCAAATTGGATTTTATTAACGGGCATATGTAGAATTTCTACATAATTCATGTTTATGTTGATGATGATAACAACGATTTCCTCTTCAAAACTTGTGAAATAGCATTTTTCGGAGATTGAAAAGTTCCTTCTTGTTAGATACGGTATATAATGCGATAAATACACGAATATTTCTTCTTCTTAGGTTTCTTCGTGCTGCTTAAATGACAAAACCTTCGTTCTTGGGCACCCTGTCATCTGGGCACCTTGCCAGTTGGGTGCTACGAACGTTGAGCATTTGCTCAAAATTGATACAATGATGATCGGATGCACCGTGTTACGTTTAATAAGATTTAAAGCCAGGTTGTATTTTGTTATACGAATCTCATAGTTTAAAGCGTTGTTGGGAGGAGAAAGAGAACGCTTGTTGGTACTACGTTGGTAAACATTTTCAAAACTAAATTGGAAGCAATTGATGTTTGAAATAACTTTCCTTACTTAAAGAGGCATGCTTACAAAATCCCTGCGCGTATCAAGATGCATGTCTCAATAGATTTCAGAGCATCGAGAGAAATGTAGCGCAATTTGTTCGTTGCGCCAGAAAGGGTGTTGCCCACTTTGAGAGGTTCCCCTGCTTCGGCGGAGGAAAGCTGTTATGAGCCTATCTTATTTCACGTGGGTTTAATGATGCTACTAATTTGCAATTAGCGATCATTTTAACTAACCTTTTCCAGGCACCTTTCTGGTCCTCATTAATCGGTAGAAGCCTAGAAGGGGTCGTGCTAATTGTTCTCCGACTTTCCTTCGTTTCTCGTCCGATTTTCGTACGATTAATACGCGGTTTTTTTAAGGACATGTAAATGTACACACATACTGCTATGGAAAAACTTATGTTCTATCCCATGGATTTAAAAAAATATTACACCCCAAAGTAGAATAATTTGGTTGTAATTTATTTTGGATAATTTTTGTATGTTATCCTAGAATGAAAATGAAACGTTATTTTAATACGTTATTTGAAATAAATGTTTTATTAGAAGAAATATGAGTGGATTTCGATGCTTTTGGAGGAGAAACTAATTTCTAACCGGGAGAATCTTTCAACATTTTTACCAGGAGTTTTCGAAATACATGTACATGTACAGATACGTATCTGTATAGGAAACAAAATTTCGGAAATCATCGAGATGGTTTTTCGGAAATGTTCTTTTCTGGTTGATACCGTGTTTTGTTTTTTTACATTTTTGAAATTTTAGGCACAACGTATACCATGCAGTTGAAAAAAATAAGAGAATGATCCTGAAATTGCTAACTTCTCAAAAGTAAATGCCATACAATTAAGCTCCCATCGACCTATTTTAACATTTAAAAAATAAATTGATCATGTACAGTAATTGCAAAGTGTCAGTCAGCTGTATCTCTGCAGTGATAAATTAAAGCGAACATTTTCAAGTTTTTGAGGCAGAATGTAGGGCGCAACACGGCGTCCGACTTTCATCCGAATGTGGCGCGTATTTGGAACGATTTTCGTCCGTCGTTGAACGATTTCTTCCGCGATGATGATTCGAGCATTTTGGGCTTGATGCGCGGGGAGGGAAATTCCCTATCTGATGACAAGACGCCGTTTATGCTCGCGTTTCTTCCCTTATCTCTCTCCGCAGACCCGGCAGCTCGACCAATCAACTAATCGATGAATGCTTGTAGTACAAGGAGCCTAGAGACAACATAGACTACACATTAAAGACGATCACGCACCCATCAGCGCACACACAGAGAAGGGAGTTCCGATGGTGCCTCTAGCCAAAGTCGCAATTGGAGACGTACTCTTGTGTTTCTACCTGCCTAGCCTGTGTTTTAATTCACTTATGGAGGTAACATCCTGCTTCTAGGCAGCGTGCTACAACTTCTTCGCTGCGTTGCCGGGGGCTCATCGAAGCTCGCGTTGCGCACTTTGTACTACAGATTGCGTCGTTGTTCGAAACCTGGTTGGCTAGATTGGCTTTGACCCATTGTTAGTTTTCTGCAACAACAACTATCTTCTTATGCCGGCGCCGGTGGTCGAGCGGGTTACGCGCTTGCCTCTCGATCCTAACTAGCCGGGTTCGCTCCCAACGTTATGCCAACGTTAAAAATCCACAAACAACTACATTGTAGATTATTATAACGTTTCTTACGCCCAGGGTACCAATTATCGGTATAATTAGTGGTAATAAGTTTCAAAAGAGGTGACGAAATTCTCATAGCAGCCGATTGCTTTCGTTCGATGGGTTGATCGAACTAAGACAGTCCTTCAATGCCACAAGGTTGTACGGTGTATACAGTCGAACTCGTTAAGACGAATCACGAGGAACGTTATTGACGAGCAGATCATCTACGTATATAAACCGGCACATATGTCCAGTTGCCATCCTCAGCCCAGTCCGAGTCCACATATCCGTTGTGGAATAATTCCTACAGTTATAATTTGTTAGTTTACACCGTAGCTCGTTTTATTAGAAGACAGACAAAACAATTCAAACTAAAATTTCGTCCAAGTTTGGTTGTGGAACGTTGACTGGAATTAAAGTTTACTTCAAAATTTGAATTTTGTCTAAACCATGATTTTACCGTGTTTTAAGTAAGAAACTTTTTCACATGCTATGTAGAAAAAGTGACGGAAAGGTGTACACAAATTTGAAAACTTAGAACGCGTTAAAGTGGTAGGCAATCACTTACAGCACATGAGTCATGTATGATTGCCTACTTTCGGGGGGTTGTTATCTTATTACTGATTATTAGCTGCAGGTAGCTCAGTGAGTTTAGCTTTTTGCACACTTATTTCATCTTTATTCGACTTCTCTGTACTTCATTTTCCTAAATTATGTTCAATCAACTATTTTGAATCTGAATTTTAGCCAAATCCTTCAAACTAGCCGTATCCTTCTTTTTTAAAAAAATTGTATTGTCTAACGTTGTTTGATGTAACATAGCGCGAATTGTTGAGAACTCAAAGATGCATTCATTTTAGACGAATTCGTTTTAAACGAAGCGAATCATAAATGATGATTCTTCTTAATGAGGTTCTACTGTATAGTAATTTCGCAGAAAGCTGAAAAAAGAAATAAACAGGAATAAAATTTACTTCCGTTGCTCCAGAATGTCATACGAATTTAAAAGGCTCGCGGTTTCTCGCGTTTTTCATTTAGAAAACTCAGTAATATAAGTATATATCGCCCCTTTTCCATCTACATTAAAAATTAGACTGTTTTTCGAGCAAAAGTGGTGCTGAAAAAAATGTGATATCGCGATGAAAATCTGCAGCATGAAAGGTATGTTTGAAATTAAGCTATTATTTAATAAGAAGATTACAGATTTTTTTTTGGTAGAAAAGCTCATCCAGAGTCCTCTTTTTATAGCTAGTCGCTGGTATTGGATGTTGCTAATTTCATCGTTGAATTCAGTGAGCTTTTCTCTCTCGGGTTTTCAAACGCAAAATGTGCTGCGGAGGAATCTGATGCAAAAAGAGCCTATGGTAGGCAAATGGTAAGAGACATTTGGCAATTCCCACGGTGACTAACACGTCATAAAGTTAATAGGAAAGTGGATCCACAGATGGGAACTCGTCAACTCGACTGAGTCATTGGACTCGAACTCACTCCCTAACATCGAATGGCAATCAGACGGCGCTCCTGTCACCGTCCTCGGGGATTCCATTCAAGAATTGGAGATATGCCATTGTCTTCTTTGGCTCGGTACATGTAGTGGATCTTCAAATGTGGCGAGTACTCTATATATGCAGCTTTTGGAAGAGATCTAAACGAATGAAAGTTGCTGAAACACGAGTATATATTGCTCGCTATGATAGATGCTTAAAATAAAATCCCCGTTGTTCGTACATCAGTATTTTCAAAAATGTTAAGCATTTCTTTTATGCCGAGTTATGCGAGTACGTTACGCGATGAACATTTTGAAACATTTTGAATTGCACGGTCAGGCGAACTACGGTTTAAGCGAAGAAATGTTCACGTCCCTTGAGATTCGTCTTAACGAGAATCCACGGTATAAAACATTGTTAGGATTTTGTATTACTGCGTGTATTACCGTGAAATAACCAGCATTAGTAGATAACATTTTATCTCAGTCTATATTAACATAGCGAGCCAGCCCAAGCATAAAATATGTATTACCAAAAATAGTTTTGACATAAACTTGATTTTCATATTAATCACTTAGCGAAAAATTGTTCATTCGCGGTAATCATGAAACTGTATTTTCCGTTATATACGCGTAATTATACAAGTTATACGACTGATTTTATAAGACTTAATTACTAAGACAGCTCTCGACATCCCTTAAAAACTATGAAAAAAAAATACTTCAGAACAAAGAAAAATGGTCTTTTGACTTGTCACAAATACTCCACCTTTTTTTTGGTGTTATAGAAAACCTCTAAGATAAGTTTTTTATGGAGTACCTCAACCAGAATATTTTCCCCCAAATTTCCAGTTTCCAGTTAGGTCCCCATGGTTTCTTGTGTGTACCTACGAACGTACATGTAAATTGAAAAATACATAGTAATCACATGCCGTATATAGTTTTATTTCCAAGTTTATTCTTGCAACTTACCGGGATTCGATCCCGAAATCTGCCATTCCTGGATTCCTCACGCTACCACTCTGCTATCTCGACTTGCTTCAGATAGCCTCACTAGTTGTACCTTTTCCTGAGTTTCCCATAAAGGGTATCTACAATAAGCACCTTTTCAACGGTTTTTTGTTCAAAACACTTTTACAGGAGTTGAGAAATCCCATTTGGTGTCACCTCAATACACCTCAACATAGGCAAGCAAATACATTTGGGTGTTACAAATTACCTAATTTCATCATTATGCCCTCGAATTCGTACTAAAGTTTGTTTTTGAACCGCGCTGTCTAATAAGTATCCTCCATTGTTAAATCCCGAGAAGAAAAGCGCGCAACCTGGTGCTTATTTTAGCAAAATGTGGATATTTTTGGTAAAATCCTCCGTGGCAATAAAAGGCAGAGGATTCGCCCTTCCGAGATTGTCGAGATAAGCGTTTTGTCGAGGAATCTCCCGTAATCAACTGGCAATCACGACTCGGTTTCTTGGCGTTGTAAACCGCAGCTGATGATTGGCCGTTAACTCGTAACACGATTGTCACGCTGATTTCAGCCGCAAAAACATTAAGAAGGGAGATAAAAGCGACACTCGATAACCGACCGACAGCCCAACCTATAAAATGAACGAAGAAGCGACTGGAAACATACTAGACAAATCGAACAAAACGCTTACTGCATTTTTTTTTGTCAAGGATGAAATAAGTTTCTCGGAACTAAGTTGATCTAGAAAAAGAAGCAGTTTAACCCGTAGTATTTCTTACGCCTCATTTTTCCTCTTCATTCTCACTTTCTTCTCAAAACCACTACTCTGGCATTCGTATGGCCATAACTAACTTTAGGCGTCGTAAAATAAGTTAAACTATTGTGCTTATGACCGCTCGACATGTACGTTATGTAACTTTGATGAAATCTTTTTCGGTTTTGTTTGTAAAAAGGGCTAGGTTTTAATACAACTCTGGTGTTGATTCGCGAAAATTGGTTCTCTTGATGTGAATGGGACATTGTTAGGTCGTGGATTAAAATCTATATATGTAAAGAAGAGATGTATTGGGGTATGTTTGTGGATTAGTGGGCGAAAAGTTTTTCCATGAAGCGCCATTGCTGAAGCGGTATGGGGCGCTGCGGTCATGTTAGTTCATTAGGCCTACTTTGTCGCTATCGGTATGCACAGCCCGGGAAAAACCGGGCCTTCCAGTTAGTTAACTATAGTAAAGTACCGCTATATTTGTCTATCGAGCATCATTTCTTTGTATAAAAAAAAATGCTAATTTTGTAGAAATATTTAATTTTTTAAAATTATTATTATTATTATTATTGTAAATTGCGTCTGATCATGAGATATTAACATGATGGGTATAATACAAAAGCTTTACGAATGACATTTTTAGCAATCGTGCAGTCATTATGTAAAAGGAATGCATCAATTGATTGGTTTAATAACAGTGATAACCTCGAGTGATTTTTTAAAAAATCAGTAAGCAGATTTTGCAAACTTAACTTTACGATTGCAAAAACTGTCATCCGTAAAGCTTCTATCTGAGTATCCCTGTCATGTGTATGTTAAAGGTTGTTTACATGGAGAGATAATTATTTAACGAAATTACTTTTGAAGGAAATTGTTCGATTTTGAAATATAACCTTATTTAAATAATTGTTAGATATTCAATCGTCATTTCGACATTTACCAGATGATTTATAATGATGAAAATCTTTTAATTCGCCAATACGTTTTCTATTCGTCATTTAATTAAGGTTTGAACATTGACCGGGTGATTTGCCCCGTGCTGCCATCGAGTGGCAGTAATGTGCACGTAATTATCGATGCAATTTATCTAATAATTGGTCTTTTTATCTGCTCCTAAATCGAGCGCATGCGAGGCACGCATTTATAACGTGAAATTATCTTGGTTCGTGGTGTATTTACCCTCCTAATTATACGTTTTGTATCTTTTTAGGTAAGTGAAATGCATTTGATAGCCGATTTTGTTCCTCGCGTGTATCGCTCTATGATAATGCAAAACGCTGGATTGCTTTTATTGGCGCTGCAAATGGCCTTAAGGTTGGTAACCAATATTGAATTTGTATTGCTTTTGACCCCGAAATGCGCAACTGAAACGTCATCCGGCACCCACTGCGACCATTTTTTCCCCCTGATTTTTGAAATTCGCTTTTCTTGATCTGATTTCGAGCTTTTTTACGTCTTTTGGCATTTTCTTAAATCAACTTACAGAATCGGTCGAAAACCTCCAGAAGTTGACCGCTGCCAGAGTTTTTTTTTCTGAAATATATATTTAGAATTTGTTACTGTTAGCTTTCTGCTAGATATTATATCCCCGATGAAATCATAAGTGCTGGTGAGTCGGAGAGACCAAAGAATACAGGGTGCAAAAATATTACCCCGATTAACATTGCTAAGGATTTCGATTGGAATTTCGTTCAACTTAAGCTTTCACAAACGAAAAACACACTTAACCGAAAAAAAAAAAAATAAAAAAAACAATTGGAACGAAAAATAAAACATTAGCGTTAAGCGGAAATTATTGTTAGCCTCTCTTGAAAATATATTTCATAATTATTCAAAACAAAAATAATGTTTCGGAACATTTTACCATAAAATACCGTTTAATAATAATTACAATAAATTTATTCGATTATAGTAATTGGGACGGGAAATGTGATAAGACCTCTTAAACATTCAGTCATAAGTTCCAGTATTTACAATTTAAAATGCGTACATGTATACGAATTGAAGTCTGGTTAGAAGATATGAAAATGTAGGTTATTACCAGAAATGACTATAATATACAATTTTGTGCAAGGTCGTGAGATAGAATCTTAAATATACGCGTATTTCGCTATGACGCTGGCACTGCTAAAAGAATACCTTCTTACTTCGTCATCCCATCTCAGCCGATTTCCGAAGTAATTAAACGAAGCGCTCTGCTTTTCCGTTCAGATTCTGCTGGAACGGGCAGACAAAAAAGCCCCTCGGGTTTTTCGGCGTTCGTAATGGCCCCTCAGGGGGTGCCCAAGAGCGGAGGTTCTCATCGCCATTTCAAATATTGAGAAATGAGCTTCGGCGTTTTTTTTTTCTTACGTCGTGTCGTTCCCGTTTGAAATGTTTTGGAGAATAACGTACTCAGCCGAGATTTTTTTATTGAAAGAGAAAAGGATTACTTTTTTTTCTCCTCCTTTTCCATGCGACGCTGCTACTTACGGACTTATACGGTGAGTGATATGCAAATCCGCGGATGGGAGCGCCGTTGCGGGTCGAGAGGACCTACAGTAGCTCTCTCGGATTCGGCCTTTTTTTTATAAAGTTATCTAGCGAGAAGTTTTTTCGGCTAAACTTAAAGTATATACTCGATACGGGACACGTAGATGGCGCTGTTGCGGCAATGCGTCGTATTGGCGTATAGGACCGATGAAAGGCGGCTTTATTATACTCGATGGCAACGCGCAGATATTCGATTTAACAATTAATTCGGATTATCGGCATTATCTTATTAGGAAAGAGGGGCTTATAAATTAACTGCTAATGGCGCTCCTCCCGCGCCTCGCCTGAGCAGAAGGACGTCGTTAGCCGCAGCGCTGCAGTATATTAAACACGGGGTAAGGCCGTAAAGATAGGAAGAAGTTGGGCGATCGGCACGCCCTCTTTCTCGAGCGATGACCGCCATCGGGGAAACCGGAAGGGTCGAAGCTGCTCGGCTTCACGTCGGTCAATTTCATCATGCTTTTGACGTGTTAGAAGGTGAAAGGTCCAGACGGGTGTATCCGGCGATACCTTCCGGTTGCTTTCATCATTTTATCATAAGTAGGGTGAAAAGTTGGGCGTATACGAGGTGAATGATTTATTTTACGTTCCAGTTTGGACCAGTGGTCCAAGAAATTGCCCGTGTGTTACCAAAGTTTTGGTAAAACACAGGTACAGATCCATTAGGAAATCGACCGTTTTTGGTCAGATTCGGTTTGTACAATCCAATGCATGCAGTGGAGTACCTCATTAAGACGAATTCGATTTATAAGAATTTCTGATAGTACGAATTTCTTTCCAGTCTCCGTCTGCACGAATGAACGAATTAGACAAATTCCGAATTCGGAGATTATACACATTTTATGCAAAAGATATGGGTTTTCGAGTTGCCGAGCATTTGCGCTACATGCGTTAAAACAAAAGGTACGTACGTTATAATGTAGAATTCCTCGATAAAAGTTGCGGCACCTTACCAAAGTCCCCAATCGTATCCATGGGGTAGAATTTTATCTAAACTTAGTTGAAACTTTAGTTCTTATTGTTGCAGTCGTGTTTTGTCTTACTTTTGATAATACGATCCACGGCTTAAACGAACACATTTTGACGTCTCTCGAGATCCATCTTAACGAGGTTCGACTGTAGAACCAAATTATTAATCAAACCTGCTTTATAGAGTTGGAGTTCATCGCTTAGAATGTTAAATGTCCTAAGCAGCTTGAAAGCTATTGACAACGAATCCAAGATTTTAAATTTTAAGTGTTACAAGCCGTAAAAGCCGGGCAAAGTTGCCCGGGCTGTACTTACCGATAGCGACTTGCTGAAGCGAAGAAGTAGGCCTAATGAACGAAATTCAACGAATAATGACCGCAGCGCCCCCATGCTACTTAAGCAAAGGCGCTTCATGGAAACGCTTTTCGCCCACTAAGCCACATACATACATATGTAGATGTTATATTTTTATATGGTTGAGAAAATAAACAATTTTCATTGACTTAACAAATGTGCAGTTGTTATGCCTAAGTTGAGCGCCCGACAAATACTCTTGAAGTAATTCTTTCCCATATGTAAAATTTCCTCAAGTTTCTTATTCGCGGTTGCGAATGTCGTTGGCACGGAAAAACGTAAACTTTGCATCTTGTTGGCATATTCAAAACGTCTTTATGCCTAAGTTGTTTGCTCCGAGCGGCGAACCATACTCGCCAGGCTCTCTTTCGCGAGCGAATCTTGTTTACGAAAGTTGGTCACGAATTTTCTCGTTCACGGCTTGTTTATCAAATAAGGTAGGCCGCGGGCAAACATGTTGCCGTTCAACTTTTGCCACATGTTTCAAAAGTGAAAAGTTTCTACAGACTATTTTTTTTGTTTTGGATAAAGTTAAAAGATGACGTCCACTTGATAGAAAAAAAAAATGCCAAATAAAATCAGTTCCCAAATTAAAAGGGAAATTGAGCGCAATATCGCATAGGTGGGTCAGTAAACAGAGTAGGCCTACCTCCAGTCCTGGAAAACCTGGAAAAGGCATAGATCATAAAAGCTCAGTGTCCATTTGCAAACTTAAAATTTTCCCAGTAAGCTACAAATTTGCCAACTTTTCATTTTTATCGAGCATAAACTTGCAAAATTTCAACCTTTTCTGAGGTCATCTTTACACATTTTTCCCCGTTTTCTCGAAGACAAATTTGCTGCATTTTCCACGCTTTCCCAAATACAAATCTTCAAAATCTCCAACAGATTCTGAGGACAAATTGGCAAAGTTCTCACCTTTTCATGCAGGATACAAAATTTACGTTTTCCGATTTCAAATTTGAAAAAAACCGTCAAAAGTTTGAAAATACAATTATTTTGAAGTTTCGATAGCCCGAATGGGGGGATGGTGGGGGTCCTGATTGACCTGACACAGTGCCGACAGGTGTTAGGAGGGGAGTGCAGTTTTGGGCCAATTTTGTGGACGTCCTTTTTTAATGGCCCCTAAGAGACGTATTGCAGAAAAACTAACTTAGTTTCCGAATATTTCATTCACGTACATGTGACATATGAATTCAGCATTGATTTGAATAGGTTAAAAGATATTTTGTAATATCGTGACAGAATTCGAACGCGCATCTGTAGGTACACTCGAAATATTCGGTTTACATATATTAAATTATCATTTCATACGACACAAACGCAATTCATTCGTTTACCTCATCACTTAACGCCATTTATGAAAGGTTTTAGATTTAAAATTTATTCTTCTTTGAAGAGGGCGCGTTTCTGTATGGCTCGTTCGAAATCCCACGTAGAAGATGTACCACCCTCGTAATGTTTTAAATAAATATGCTTAGAAAAGGTGGAGTATATATTCGATTTTGCCAAATAAGCACGAAATATGTGCCGCATATAAAATCAGATCGCCGGAATAATCCCTCTCTGCGCCCAGAATTATTAAGTGCTGAAATGAATGTCAAGGTTCGCTTAATCAATTAAAAATCGTTTCGGCAGAAGCTAATTCGGTCGCGATGGCGCTGTAATCGGGCGAGCTCAGCCATCGGCGTCTAAGCGCTTTTCTAAACGCTTCGTGGGCATTAATCCCCGAAACGTAACAAGGCGTGCTAAAGCTCGTGTCACACTCCAACTGCTTAAGCTAGCCGTGTAATAAGTTAGAATTTAAGTTACGACTTAAACTGGATTAAGCCCGCTTGAGCGAGAAAAGAACGAACGCAAATAAAACAACGGGCGAAATGGCCGCCATCTTTGTACCAAAGCTTCCTTAACGCTGTTTAACCGCCATAAATTTGACCGGCTCGGATTTCGGGATATCAGATTTTGGCATTTGTCTCAAATTGACCGCGTCACGAGCGGGAACTTCGTTACAACATCCGTAGACCGTCGAGATTGCTCCCGGACATAGGCAATCCCTCATTACGGAAGGACAACCATGGATGGCCATTTTCTGGGGCTACTACAATATACATGTTTAGCCTACAATCTATAAATGATGTTCGATAGATGATGATTTACATCACCGTACCTTAAAACTATCTCTTCTGATTCAATTTCGTAATGTACACACATGTACGTCCGTGGCATTCCCCAGTAAATGTTCAATATAAAATGATATGCCAAAGCTGTTATTAAAATTGACCAAAGAGTCGTCCTCATAACAACCTTAATAGCAGAATACTGAAAAGGATGCACTTTATAGTTAACTGCAATTTTTTTAAAATCACTTTCATATTTATTCAAAAGTTCCTGAAATTTGAAAAACGCGCGAACCATGCACTAGTAACAAAAGTGCAAACACTCGCGGCCGGGTTCTGAATCTATAGTTTTGACAAGAAAAATGCACAAGGTTAAACTTTAAACTTATAAAAACATAAGTGAAAAAACGTTGTATGCTTCATCCATGGTTCTGCGTTAAATCTAAACTTGCATTGATCTCAATTATTGTACCTGTAGTTGGCCGTGAAAATGGCAAACCATGATTGTTCTTGCGTAATGAGGAATTGCCTTCTTCTAGGGGCTACCTCCCAACTGGCGCAGTTCGATACCATCGTGTGAACTATTTTTACTAAAATAAATTGTTCGACATACCTTTGATAGGATACATTTACATGCTGTAAATGGGTAATGGGGGGGGGGGGGGCAGAAACGGGGTAAACGACACTCGCCAAACTAGGTCAAGTAATTATTGGACGTAATTATTTTCGGGTAAACATGAACTTCGAAGTGTAGAACGTGAATAGACTATACTCGATAAATACCAATACAGTGTAACCTCGTTAAGACGAATCTCAAGAGACGTCAACATTTGTTCGCTCAATTCGTATAGTTCATATTATTTGAAGTTAGACAAAACAAAACTTTAACAATAAAAATTAGTTTCAAAGAACTGTGGATGAAATTCTACCTGCATGTGGGGTAGGTGGCGCAACTTTTTTCGGGAGAATTTTGCGTTATAACGTAACTTTTTTCACATCGTCTAAAAGTTCGTTTTAACGTAACATAGCGCTAATGACGGAGAACTCGAAAATTCATTCGTTTGAACCGAGAATTTGTAATATCCGAATTGGTCTCAAACGAATGAATGAACATTATTCGTCCATACTCTATAGGACGGGGACTGGAATCATATTTATCAGATTATTATTATCAGAAATTCGTATATACATATAGCGACTTCTTCTACATCTACTCGTTGTCTGTTATAATGAACGTTTTTGACCAGTGCCATAAGGACGTTGGGTGGAGACATGCTTTTTTTTTGATACGGCGCTCTCTTTTCGATTATATAAGCTTGATTCTTCAATCGCTCGAATCGTACGTACAGTGTATTACATCGCAGTTTCAATTGATGCAAATTCGTAACGGATTGTTGGCAACGCGTCGTTCATTTTCCCCTCGATGCGTACACGAAGCGTTCAATTAAGAATGATGTTTATTTTTTATTCAAGCCAATTGAGTAAATTTGGCGCGATCGATGCTCGACGGTCTATTTCTACGAATTCATTCGATGTCGGAATGCAATTAAGACGACGTACAATTGGATGGCGACGAATTTGCATCATCCTGTTTGTCTATGTCAGCATCTTATCCAATTATTAATTAAGGCATACTGGTCCTCGAACATCGTCGATTCGTTCGTTACTTTTTGCAGCGACAAAGACGAAAGAGTTACCGACTTCAAACTACGATTAAAACCCGCCTTTTAAACAGATGCGGCTTTTGCGCTGTACTCGATAAGCCAATTCAATGTCAAAAAACACCCGAAAACGATAGCGAACGAAGATCCTGAATAGGCGCGATGCGGAAGCCAGGGAGCGCCACCGCCTCGAGGAATCCTTACCGTTTTTACACGTATGTGGTAGTTCGTTATAGTTATTGCGATGTGGTGAACGTCTGTCAGTGCCGTATTGCAGTCGATCTTCATTAAGAGGAATCTCGAGAGATGTCAACATTTGTTCGTTTAAACCGTAATTCGTATTATCTGAAGTCGGACAAAACATGACTTCAACTAAATAAACAAAAGTTACGAATGGGAAGGTGCTGCAACTTTTATTGGGAAATTCTCCGTTATAACGCGTGTGATCTATATACATAAAGAAGAAACAATGGATGTGTGTTCGTGTGCGTGTTTTTTATTTTGTACGTAATGACGCAAAACGAAAAACTAAGAAAACCATCTTTCGTTACGGGGCTTCGAATATTTTTGTTGTATTTTCGGCCTATACTTCGTCGCTATCGGTAAGTACAGCCCGTGCAAAGCCGGGCCTCCCAGCTATAGTTATTAATATTGTCTAAAGTTTGCTATAGAATACACGTAGATGCGCTATACTCGATTTAGGTACGCGCGTTACTTCTCCGTAGAAGTAGATGTATCTCAGAAGGCATCGGAGGATGGCTTAGTCGGGCTCTTTACTTCGCGCATTTACTTTTTTTTATTACTTTCCAAAGTTTTTTTTTCCAGGAAACTTAAAACTACGAGATCTCATTTTCTCGCAGGATCCATCGCTTAATCGCTTAAGGCTCGGGTCCCCTGCCTTCTAATTGACATTTTCATTATTTATATATTTTCTCCGTGAGGTCATTTCCAGGTGCATCACCCGGAAAGTGCGACGTAAATTATAAATGGCAAACCCGTACGATTCTCAGTTATAGGCGAATAATAACAATAATAATCTGCGGAAGAGCCGGCGAAGGAAGAAAGGTCCTATAAGGAAATGGCAGATAAAAACGCAATAAAACACGCCTAGGCCTCCGTGGAAAGGCATAACGATCATTTTCTTGGCTTTGTTTTATAAAACAAAAATCAAAAAAAATTGTAGGGGGGGTCGCAGGAAGGTCTCGATCCCCGGCAACGGTCGACGTACCCCCCGAAATACGCGAATGAAAAACGAGAAGATAAACGCTGAAATATTAAAGACTCGTTCCATTTTTTACGGAAGCCGGAATGAGCCGCGCCGAGCATACAAATGGGATCATCCACGGTGGGTATGCAAATGACCCCGTGGCCCTTAAATAACGCATTGATCCCATCTGGGCCAGGCTGACATAAAAGCCAACCGTGGAAGCACTGGTATTATCTCGAGAAAATTTAAGCAGTTTGTCGAAATCTAGAAGATGGCATTTTATTCGATAAGCACCGAGGTAAGCATGGTTCATGGGGGTGCTGCGTTTTTACTACGAAAAGTTAAAAAAAGGAAACCAGCTTTTCGAACGTTTAGCTTCTAACACGACTCTTAACATTTTAAGTTTTCAAAGTTTGCTACAGTTTGTATACGAATGTCGGATGGTACAAACAAATGTCCAGTCCTCGTCCTATAGGGTAAGGACGAATAATGTTAATTTGTTCTTCGTTTAAGACGATTTACGAATTCGGGTATTACAAATGATTGACCGAAACGAACTAATTTTCGAGATCCAGAGCATTCGCGCTATGTTACGTTCTAAGGAATTTCAGAAAAATATGAAAAAAGGTGCGTTACAACGGGATATTCCCCGATAAAAGTTGCAGCACCTTCAAATTTATTTACGTGGGGTAGGATTTCATCCAAACTTTGATGAAACGTTATTTTTATTGTTGAAGTTATGTTTTGTCTGATTTCTTATAATACGAAGTATGGTTTAAACGAGCAAGTGTTGACGTCCGTTCACATTTGTCTTAACGAGGGTCTACTGTATTTGGAAATTCAAGGATGCAACATGGAAATAATAGAGGGCGAAGAGAGTGTTTCGATATTAACTTCACAAATCTGAGAATCTTAATGATCTTTCTTGACGATCACCGAATTTTATAAAATCGATTCGGATGATTTCAGATAAAAACTGAAAGCAGATTTGTAAGACACAGAGGGGCACGCAGATCACTATTGGTCAAAAGAATAACCATCGATTGTATGCCGCCTAATGCGCATGTGGAAGGTTTTCCGCGGAATGTTTCACCTATAGCATAACGCATGCAGTGGCGCCACCAGGCACACAGACCATCACGCTGATATCAGCGTTCATTGTGCGCCCCAAAGCTGTAAACAAGAAGATGAAAACATACTGAAAAAAAGCTGTAAGAAGCACGTTGAAAGTAAGCATTCAGTGGGTTCTCACCCACCCTACTGCAAGAAGATGATGCAGCAACGTGGCACGCGCTGCTGCATGCAGCATTTTTCACCCTAGTTTTTCGCACGTCATACTGTATCTCCAACGCACCCTATGGGAGTAGAAGCCATCCGAGCGGGGAAAATGTCTGTTGATAAGTAATAAAAAGCAGGAGGATGGGGAATATATCGCGAGTCAATGGATTCATGGGTGAATAAATGCGATTATCAAGTTTCAACAAACAAGTTCACTTAAGAGCATCTAACACGTGAGCTTTTCTCTCTTTCTCTTTCGTACGCCTTTTGATTACTTTGCCTTTGTTCTTAAAAGCATCTATTTTATGACATCATTGATCAAAAAGAGCGGATATTTGCCCCTGCCCTGCGTTCGCGCTTGCATTTTCCTCGCTCGACTCGGCCTAAATTTTCCAAAAAGAAGAAGAAAAAAAATGTTCCACTATGAACCGGGATAAAAAAAAAGTCTTTATTACTTCTATAAAAAATGGAGAAATCCCGAATAAGCGAGGTGGCAGGTGGTGGCGTTTTTCCTATTTTTCACAGGCGACGATTTGCACCTTGACACCAGCGCTGAAAAAAGCAGCTGCATCGGCAATTAAACGCTTTTTTGGCTGCGCAAACTCATAAAAAATATCGGCATTTTCGCTGGGAAAAACGAAATCTTAAGGAAGAAAGATGAGGACGCTTTTCAGCGGTCATTTCGAATGGCTTGTTGGGATTACTTTCGGCTTAACGGTTGCTGAAATGTAAGCCCCGAAGCAAACAGTGACTAAATTAAACTTCCTTTTAAGAGAATTCCCCGTCCGAAAAAAAGAGAACGAACTGTTCGTAGTATTTTATTTCGTGGGCGAAAGGAATTAGTCGGACTTCAGACTTTCCGGAGCTTCGGATATTCAGGAGCATCCATGGAGTAAAAATGACACATCTCTGGACGAACGTATACTGAATTTCATATGGTGGCATGAGTATTTACGTTACTTTTTCTCTAAGAAATAAAGGTACTTCAGAACAAAGAAAAAAGGTGTTTTGACTTGTCATAAATACTCCACCTTTTTTTGGTGTTATGGAATACCTCATCAAGAATACCATCCGAGGTGTTCCAGAATATCATAACGAGCGTATACATGTAAATTGAAATGTATAATCACAGGCCGTATATAGTTTTATTTCTAAATTTATTCTTGAAACTTACCGGGATTCGATCCTGCAATTTACCATTCCTGGATACCTCACGCTATCACTCTAGCGCTATCTCAACTCGCTTCAGAGAGCATCACTAGTTGTGTTTTTTCCAGTGTTTGCCATAAAGGGTATCTAAAAGCACCTTTTCAACGGTTTTTTTTGTTAAAAAACACTTTTTTATGAGTTTGGAAATGCCATTAGGTCTTTGTAAATGCCAAAATAATTTTAACTATACCTCAGTATACCTCAAAATACCTAATTTCACCATTATTTCTTAGAGTGTAATGAAAATGCTACCGTTATTGTATCCCGGGTGCTATATAGGTGCGTAACGAGCCATGTCAACCCTACGTACATGTCCAATTGTCGGTAGACCATTTATAACGGGTGATTCAGGTTTTGTGACGAGGCACGCGTCAGGGTATGCACAAAGACGGACGCTTAGGAAACGGTCGAATTAAAAGTTTTCTGGGCTGCTCCAACGCATCGTCGCAACTCCCTCATCGTCTAGCTATTTCCCCGGAGTATGCAAATTGCGTCCTATCGGCATCGTTCGGCAACCTTATCTAATTTGGAGTACATGCCACGGCGAATGACACACGCAACCGCCACTCACATCCCTCCGGATACTCCGGCTTTTCCACTCCAGCACACACACACACACACTCTTTAGCTCCCTGCCTATATACTCTTCACCCCCCACCCCCTACCTCCCTCTCCACCTACGGTATAACAACAAACGACGAACACCACCGCCACCTTATGTGTATACCAATCAATAACATCAACTGCAGCCCCTTCCTGAAGGCTGAGGAACGAAGAAAACGTTGCACCGTCACCCCTAAAACTGAAGATCGGAGGCCGAGGGCAGAGATCGTGGCGTTAAGCGGGGCGTTTCGTCGAACTAGGAAGCGACGACGTGACAAGATGGAAGATAACGCGATCCTCTAAAGTTGAGCGTTACCTCGACTTCGGGCGTTACATCCACGGCGGCAAACTTACTGCTATAGAGACGCTTTTTCTCGTACCGATCACTCGAGCTGTACCGCGTAGCCATATACTACATGTATATGATGACCGGATGCGGCCATTTCGCTAAACACGGCGCCGGGCATGGCAATGTCTTTTTTATAGTTCGTTTTTGAACGGGTTTGGTATTGTCGCGTGTTTAACTTAGGGATAATCCACACAAAAATTAATTCCTATTTCATACGCATCATATAGGGTGCGAGCACAAAGAATGCTTACTTTCGACGTGCTTCTTTCAGGTTTTTTCGTACTTGTTTTCAGCTTCTTGTTTCCAGCTTTGCGGCGCACAATGAACGCTGATATCAGCGTGATGGTCAGTGTGCTTGGTGGCGCCACTTCATGCGTTGTGTTAAGTGAAACATTCCGCGTAAAACCTTGCACATGCGCATTATCATCTCATGATGAGTGCAGGAGACGTTTTTACAGTACATAAGCGGCATGGTTACATTTTTGACCAATAGTAATCTGTGTGCCACTCTGTGTCTTCAAAATCTGCTTCCGGATTCCCAATCTTATAAGCGCTTCTTGTAAGCTCAGCCTGGCTCGACCAAGCTTGCTTTGTGTGCGCCCTCATTTGAAAAGAATGCCGCATTCTTATCCCGCTTGGTGGCGCTAGTGTACGCCGAGTGGTAAG
>JAQGAO010002166.1:0-20689 GCA_034697705.1 Ommatoiulus sabulosus | reverse complement strand
TCCAAAAGGAGCCTTGGATGACAAAATTTGACGGAGATATAGCCAGATATCCGAGAGCAAAAATAAACACGTCCACATCATGCATGCTGTTTAAAAGTACGACTTCATTGTACCTAGCTAATATGCATGTGTCTTATTGCACACATATACAGTAGCTGCCATTTCTAAATCCTCTAAAGTTGAAGACACTATAGTGGGAAATGCCGTTGTATTATTATCGGACGTAAACACTACTTGATAAATTACTTTTCCTCGTTTATTGCGTTGTCGTTGTTATGTTTAGTTAATAGTTACCTTGGGCACTAAATTACACCAGCATTAAACCTCTATCGAACTAAGAGTAATGTCTTATCGAATTTGACGCCGCCTGACTAGAGTGGTGGTTGTCGGTTGAAGCCATAATAGCTTAAAGATAAATGCTAATAGGAAGTATGCTTGTTCTTGGCCAACACACCACGTGGTTAGCTTTAATACACGCTAATTAACAAATAGCTTTTAAATTCACCGGCAGCCACCGTCTTAAACTGGTAATGTAATTGATCAAAAGATTCAAAACCGAAAAAATGATAGGCATGGAAGAAAAATGGAATGATTTCAGTCTTTGTTGTCTTGTTGCGATGATTATGCTATCTACAAACTTATATCAGTCGCAATGTAAATTTGAGCTTTACAGGCTGTATATGTATAAACAGTTCGCTGGAGTAATTCTTTCTGTTCAGCCTGATTTCATAGTGAATATTGGCCTTAAGCATCCAACCTTCGTGCTGTCTTCTCTTTTTTTAAATTTTGTACATACCTTAGCAATTAGTTCAGCCAGGCAGCTGTCTTTTCCTGCCTTATGTCTAGATTACTTTTTTGCTAGGACCTTTTCTCAAACGTGTTCAACAGACCCGAGAATTTGTACTATTTTCAGCCTGATTATGCCAAACTGCTTTTGGTGTTCCTTTTAATTCTAATTGCATTTCCCATGATTGTTGTTGACAATCCAATTTTAGTTATTAGCGCAAACGTCTTAATATGCCCTCAGATGTCAAGCGTCCCAGAATGCAATTCCGAAGAGATAATGAGGACATGGTATTAAAACATCGAAGAAAAGTCTTCTGGAACTGGAAAACTGACTACACGCATGTTATCAACCGGTACAAAGTGGCTTAGTGTAGGCAAGGAGTTCGCAGTAAAGTTGGGATTTTGGGATGTGATTTTGCGCGAGATTATGAACAGGATTAAGATAGAAGGAAGGTGCTCTGAGAGGTTGCTAGTGAGGATGAGTGGATCATTAAAATTAAACAGTTAAAGGTGACCTTGTCTTGTTTGCTTCAAATATTGAAATCCGATGCTAGATTCTCTTTAGCGGAGTCCTTAAAACGTATCAAGGTTAAGATCAAACATCAGTTTAAAGAGGCAGCGCTTGTTAAAACCGACTTATTATCAGTTGCCCCAATCTGTTCAATCGCTAGTCAGATCCTTTAGTCAAAAACAAATTCAATGGTATCAATGAATATTAATATTATAAAGGGTTTTTTAAATTGGGTCGTGCTATCTTCAGTTTGGAATACCAAATGAAAGTATTTTTAATAACATATAGAACAGTAAATTTCTCTTTCAAAGTTATTTCTTCAAAAAACACATATTTAATTATTCTTAATGAATGCGCTTTCCATACGTTATTAAAACGCTGTAATTAGGCTCCACTTGGATAAACATTAAGAGGAGTTCAAGAATTGCCATGTCATGATTTGAACTGTACAGTATTAGCAATTGTCTCAACTAGGAATGAAACTATTTTCTGGAAAATCTGTAATGCGTTTAAGGCAGTGGTTCACATTTGGGATTCCGTGAGGGAAGTTTAAGGGTTCCTCGTAAAATAAAATAAACACACATTACATGTAAACCAAACATGAAAGAGAACAAAACTTGTATATACATTACTTATCTTCTCCCTGGAAAATGTAACTTTCAGTGTCATCAATTTAAAAGTATTTGATGTTGAACGAAAAAATATTTTCGCTTATGGTGCATTTACATGTGTGTATACTTGCATATTATATAACAGGATCCTTTAATACATTTAATTAGGAAACACTGGTATAAGATATCTACGACGCTTTTTAATAAGGACATTTCTTTATAAATTAATTATTTAATAACCTTCATTCTTTTATATATAACGCTTCAATAGTGCAATATTTTTTACCAATTTTGCCAATTCTACCCAGTACATGCATGACATCTCTTGTCTGTCGATTCTCAATTTATGGTAGCGAGTGCGTGCGTACTACTGTCTCGGTAAGTCAGCAGTCCTTGAAAATTGACATTTGCCTTTTATCCTCTCGGACGAAGATTATTTCAAAATGTATTTATTCTGAATTTTCCGACGCGTGCTTTACTGCCTAAATCAATCGACATGTACGGCTTGCATCTCCTTGGCATCTCAAACTATGCAACGTATTTGGCCACGTTGCAAGAAACCGTTCATTTCGACGAACTTACAAGATTATGCCCAGGGGGAGGGGGCGAGGAGGGAGTAGTACGTTTTCGTAATCTAATGCCATCTATGCCCAAATTTAATCAGCTTAAGCAAGTTTGACCCGTTCTGCATCTTTCTGCTGACGATGGCCCATGCATTTTGCATCGCAATGCGCCAGCAGTTTATGTGGGCTCCATGGGTTGCGTTTGTGATGTTAATCGACATTACTCTTTTTCCATGCCCAATAACAATATTCCCTTTCCATTTCCTAAAGACTTTGCATCTCAATGCCCCCTTCCGTCGTCGGGGGCCATAATATTGCGATGATGATGACTGCAGTTCTGGCGCTGCAAATTCGCCAGCGAAAGCGCTGGCATTTGTGTTTTCATAAAGAAAATAATCTTTTGGTAAACTAGCGAACTGAGGGGGAAAGAAAGGCGGACTAACGTTATTCTTTAGGGGATTCCAAGATGTGCGAACATTTCTTGTTGCTTATCTATCGATTGTTTGCATATGAAAGGCTATTGAACATTTTTTTTCGGAGCCAATCTTCGCTGCTTTTTTATGGAGAACTGGGGCTTTGGCGCGTTCAAATCAAAATCTAAAAATACATCGCCTGGCGTTTGGGACGACTTAACGAACAGCCAAGTAGATTTTCCATTTTTATATTCTCGGTTCATCTTTCGATCTTTTTTTTTTTCGCGCGATGACTTTTCTATATTTTTTGAACGTTTTCTATCAGGTTTACAACGCATTTTATGGAGATGGAGTTAGTTTTCAATCGACATCTTCGGATTCTCTGGAAGAATATTTCCAAAATGGCCATACGAGGACGCTGAACTGGAGCTCATGCGGATTGGACCAGAATCGGCGTTCCTTTTTTGAATAACAATAACGTGGAAGTCGAAACCAATGAAAAAAAAATATTGGAGAAAAATTTGTGTCAAGAATTGGGCAGAATTTGAGGACAAACTGCACCTTCCATTTGCACAACTGCTCAAGATTAAATTGCAGATTTTAAACTGATCGATAGAGCATTTAAGATGCAATTTTTGAATAAATGAACTGCACTTACACTCAAAAGATTTATAAGAACTGCATGGTGCTACAGTGTAATATGGTCATGGATTAGAAAACATCATGCTATACCAGCGGAAGATGATATTTGTTGTCATTTTTAGTTCAAGCAGTGACAGTGATTTGCCTTTCGGAGCTGATCACCGGTTTCGCTGGCAACTTCTTTTGGTGGCTCGCTCACCGTGAATGATTATCCAGCAGGATGTATGCAATTTCAACGCGAGGGGGTCGTTGTCCACCAAATGTTCAGTGCAGACATCGTACGTGTAGTTTTGCGAGACAGATTTGCGAAATTAGTGGCACCAATTGAAAATACAGCTATTCCCCCGTCATTATACCAATATGTTCCAGCGTAGGTCGCAGATGCCCCGCAGAGGCGGTGCCACTAGAGTTGGCATAAGCTCCGAGTCAGATATTTGCGAATTATCCACCCAGGGTAGCGTTCCATTCATCGCCCTTTATTTTATTACCCTTCGACCCCGCTCGCATTCGTTTTTCATTTTGCCATTCCCATTGCCAATGTCTTCGCCTCATTTGCTCTTCTGCTTTGCCCCTTGTTTTGCCCAGGTTGAAAGCTTCAGAGTTGAAACGGGGAAACATTTACAGTCAGATGTTAAGGGCGCCTGAAGGACTGCATTGAGTCGTGATAAGGGGGTCCCCCTTGGTGATAAATGCCAAGAGGGCGGGGGACTGCTGCTTATTGTATTGGATTTTAATAAAGGACCGATGACAAGGAGGACTGTTTGATTAGGGAAGGCAGCTCATTTTTTACACACGAGACATTAACCAGCTCATCTGCATTGGTACCATAAATATCGAAGTGGCTCGTGCGAAAAGCCGAGAACAAAACGAGAGCCTGAGATTTATGAGGTTTTATTCATTTTTTCAATGAGAATAAGGACATAGTAAAATTGCGGGGCTTTAAAATATGGATTTTTAAATCAGAATGTTTCAGTCATATGATTATAAGGCGACGAACCAGGGCCTCTTTTGCTCTTATATTGAAATCAAAGTTTGTTAAGCAACGCCATTTGATCCGAGCACGGGACTACCACGGTTGACTGTTTTATTAAAAAGATGAAATATTTGATTTGATTGGTTTACTCCTTTCCGACGGAGGACTCCTATTGAGTCAAAAAGGAACGCTTTATGCGTCACAAAGATTGAAGTTGTTACCTACCTTAGCTCTTCCTGGTTAGCTTGAGCTTGACGAAGGTTCGACCATCGAAGCAGCCTCTGTTTTACCTTTTCGAGGTGATTCGGGTCATCCGTACCTAACTTACCCTCAAGGCCTAATATAGCAGGTGTGCTAGCTTGGGACCATGAGTCCGGCTGGGGATCCAGTGCCGTGCACATTCTGAGAACATGCTCCAAGTCCTCCACAGGTGCCTGGCATAGCGAGCAAGACTCCTGGAGGTCTCCCCAGTGCTTTGTCCTGGCACCGGTTTCAAGTGAGCCAGTCGAAATATTGGTTATATAGTTTGTTTCTCCGCCGCTATAAGCGCTGCTATAGCAAGGAAACTCGCAAAAATATTTATAACGTCAAGACAGGAATCACTGCAAGAAAAGTGATAACTTGTTCACTTAATGTTGTTGTTGCGGAGGGATGAATAATGCGTAACCTTGCTGCCAAATCCAACATGGGGGTTGGATTCCACTCGAGCGTCGATTGAAGATCGTTCGGTTCTGAACAGAAGCGTTCTATTATTTTCATGGGCAAATCCCACGAAGGCATTTTGGCCCCATTAATTGTTGGTTCGGGCAATTGGCGACTGTCTCCCTGGCCTCCGAATGTCTGGGGTGACGGAGTGAAGCCTTATTTCTAGGAAGCCGGTTGCGGGAGCCAGCCAATAAAACGCGCCGATAACAAACAAACGGCGATGTTGTGAATAAATTTCGCATTAGGATCGGCCTTATCGTCTCCCTCGGGTGGGAGCACGGCCATTTTGGCAAGCTGTTTGGTGGTTAGTTTAAATGAAAGCTTATCGGGGTTCTAACCCTTGCATCGAAGCCGCCGGATCTGGATGCGAGCATGCAAATGGGCTTTTGCTTGCCATCCTCTTAGGACCCGAAAGGCTAACGACGTGAACTTTTCCCAATCTTTCGCATCTTTTTTCCTCGCAGCAGCTTCTCCCCCAGTTCTCCCAGGGCTCCGTTCCCCCCATTGCCTTTAGTCGAATGCTCGCCTAACGTTTTCTCCAGTCAAAGTAATAAAACTTAGATTATCGGGCAGATTACGCCCAAGAACGACTATGCCATGGCTTATGCATGTCCCCCTGCACCTCTCCCGCAAAACCCTCGATGTAGTCAAAAGCACCGGAGGACCGTTCGGATGAGGATCGAGAGGGGAAACGTTTCACGTACTCGTCTTTGTCTTCTCAAGTAGTTTCGGAATGATCCTGCGTTTAATCCGCTAATTGGTCTGTTAATTGACTTGATAAATGGTCTTGTACAATAAACATGGCAAACATCAGCGTGCATGCACCACGTGGTACATTACACATAATTTTTTTTTATGGTCCAGTGTTTCTGAAGATTCTTAATGTGCTTTTGAGCACCTTTATGATCTGGTTTGTTGCTGCATTTCGTTGATTTTTATACCGCAAAACGCTCCACTGTTCGTGCGTGACATTCGCTAGTGACTATCAGTCGACTTCCAGTTTGTGTTTGCTACAGTGTGAAGGCACGTTTTCTGACCTGTTCTACAGTACATGTTTTTTTTCTTTATTATTATTTCAACAGCATTCTTCCAGTGCGGTTCTCACGCCATATGATCTATTTGCCAACGACGTTACTTTTAGCACAGTTTTCTCCAGTATAAGTAATAAAGTTTAGATGATGTGGTAGATTTCGCCACAGACGCTACACGGGTATCGCGCCCTTGAACCTCTCCCGAGTCTCTCGTGCATTCAAACTCACCGGTTGAGTAGCGCGGTTTCAGTGCTTTATATTACAACATCTCAAGTTGGTATATTCTCTGAATTTTATGCACGACTCGTATTGCCATAACTTCTGAGAACATAAAATAGCCCCACTTTTCTGCCTCGCGGATGTGTGATTGCTGACGGAGTGCTTCGGCTTTTCGGTGGTTAAAATTGCGCGCTGAAGCCCCCCTAACTAACCCAATAGGGCATCAACGTGGAAATGGGGGGCCTCGAAGGGGTTGCGAACGAGCTTAACGTTTCGTTGGCGCGATGGGGGAGAATGTGTCGAGAAAATGCATTTATGCATATGATTGCCCAGGGTCAGATCGGGGCTCATATCCAATTAAATAATAATTATTCAGCCCGCGCTGGAGCGTACACTGCACACGCACTCTTGTAGAGCTGTGGTCGGGGTGATTTCATTAATTTTCTGAATTATTCGTTATGATGTATTGAGTTCTTGGCCCGTTGGTGCGCTGATGGATTGCGCGCTAAGTGGGCTTAATGCTGCAGCTGCTGCGCGGAAATTTAATCCTCGGGAAGAAATTTAATCCTCGAGAGGAGCCCGGCCCTGGAAGCCGAATTTCAAGTGGGAGCAGTTTCGAATCACGTCTTCGTTAAAGTGAAGCAATTATGGCCTGCAGAAATTTAAAAATATTCAAGAGGCCCGCTGGGCTATGTGAGAAAATAGCATGCACATCGACGAGTAATAGTAGTTGCTCGAAGTTTGAAGCACTGTTTTATGGAAATACACTGGAAGATTTTTGTTGGAATATTCGAAGGTAACACATTCTCGAGTTTGCCTAAGTATCGAGTATAAGTTATACCCCCAGACCAAGTTCTCTTTTTTGATTAGAAATGAATTCTTTGCAGCATGTTAGCGAAGCTTTATTTTTAAATTGGTATTACTCTTCGATTATTAAGGTTCTATAAAGCAATATCTTTTAATCGAAATTGATTTCGTAAATTATGAATCTGTAAGAATTCAGAATTTACATGTACATTACATGATTTATTCTCACAAAATAAGAATTCCTTGAGCTTCAGGAATAGTTTATTCTGCTGTATCTGTTGTGAATATGCATTATATCGTTGCAGTACATGCAGTACATTGGGATGTCATCCCATTTATTTTATAAAATTGTAGGTTTTAAGTGTTGAGCAATTGCCGAATTTTTGAAATAAGGTGCCCAGCATTTCGGCTTCAGGTTTGCTCCTTAAAGCGAGCAATCACTGCCTACTTTGTGGCAATCTGGGATTACCGTCATCTAGGGGAACATCCATCGTATCGTTTTTGAATCGTTCGTTACTCGTGACAATAAAACTTAATATTTGTTTTAAAAGCAAGAGCGTAATAGCGAGGAATGCGTATCACTACGCTGAGAGCTCGGGGTCAATATTTTTATTATGCCATTTGCTGGCTCTATTGCGGCCATCTGCGCAATCATCCAAATTGTCCTCTATCCTCCTGGCTCAACAAAAGGATTTTCTGCAATTCCATTTGTTTCTCTGACCTTTCTTTGAATTCCGTTTTTTTTTTGCTCGCTTACCAATGGGAGAGGTTGGAGGTGGTTTTCAGCGCAAAACCCATTTTCCTCTCTTGACCATCAGTTGATTGATCGGTGGAAAACTAATGAGACATCTGTTAGAAGACCAGTATTTTATTTCCATCGATGCAAGGAACTTCTTTTTGTTGGGCGATGAAGAATTGCAGCCCAGTTTCCTATCACTACATGCATGTGATAAGATACCAGTGCTTCGTTCTGTTTATCATGCTACCGACAAGGGCTTATCTACATAAGTTAATTTTCATTTATTTGCCAGTGAATTAAATTGCCTACTCAAGTTAATTGGGTGTTTATTTAGTCACAATATGTGTAGTTTTGCTAACTCATTCTTATTAAATTCATATTTCCTTGGTTTGCCAATTCTATGAACGTTTGTAAATTTTCGGTCCAATTTAGATGGGTTATTTCGTCAGTAATGAAGGAAATAGGTTTCTTTGTGTATATAACCGATAAGCCTTGTTACTTAATCATGCATAATGGAAAATGCGTATTTTTATTACATCACATTTAACGTGTTCAACACGTGTCTTATTTGAGTATGAGTTTTATCAAATTCATGAAACATCAAATTCCCAAATGCAATTAATAGATTAGGCCGTTCATTTACTGTAGTTTTCATTACTGTATGCTCGTAGGTACAATATACTTGTACACGTTATTTCAAAGAATAGCAAATCAAAATAGTTAAACTTTTTTGTCATTTAACAGTCCATGTATATCGTCTATTTAAAAGTACATGTATGTGTTTAATTTTTTCGAATGCTTCACGCAATATTTTATTGATGTTTCTAAATTGTATTATTTTATTAACGAATCCTTATAACGTGTTCAGATACATTTTGGATTAGTTTTGTATTTTTTATAAATGCCTATTTAACATTAGCCTACATTGCAAAGTCATCAGAAATAAGATTTTTGAATCTCAAGTTATGACAGTGGGTATGATAATTTAGTATATTTCCGCTAGCCCACATTGCAGAGTTGCCCACCCGCAGAGGGGTGTCCAAGGCGGGAGGCTGTTCTATATCATCGGTCGCTGCCGATCGACGATAGCCCGTTCGAACGTCGGTCTCCAGAGGCATTTGCTTCAGGATTTGGTGAAATAAGAAGAGATGACGATGATGATAATGGTGATGAGCGCTGAAATAAAGAGAGGAAGAATAATAGGAAATGGATGGGAGGAAGTAGGAATGCGCAGCGCACTGGACTGTAAAATACGTTTCTTGTTGGGGGGGTTGGGAAATGGGCCAGCTTTTTTTGAAGGCCAGGGCTGGGTCCATGCGTGCATTTGATGTGTCGTGGATGCTGTTCTCGTTTTTTGTTTGTTTTTTTCTCCAGTCTTTTATTTCCCATTTCATCGCAATCCTAGCACTCCCAGGCCATGTGCTTGTTCCCACCCCGGGGCTTTTGTGCGCGTGTCCTCCGAAAACAGCACGCATAAGAAAAGACGCCGGTTATCTGTGCATTAGGCTGAGTACTTCCCACCGGAAGTGCTTAAGGTTGTGCGCTATCACATGTCCGGAAGAGCGATAGCAGATTGGGACTGCGTGCAGGATGAAACAAAATAGAGGAGTTGGTCTGGCGAACCAGTTTTAAAATGTAACTTTTTATATATACGCAACTTTTGGGCGCTATAGTTGTTGATTTGCTTTGCTTCCTTCAACTTCAAAAGGCTTTATTGCTGGTGCACTGCTTGCGTTTTATTGTCATTTTGTTCGCCAGGCTTGTAGGCGGTGCCTTTTTTTGCGTCGTGCCATCATGGGGATAGTCGATGCGAGAAATTTCCTCTCACCAGGAGGCTCTGTGTCATCATCGGATCGAGTAACATGTGCCTTGTCTTGTGAAAATGAAAAACAAGTTGATACTTAAGCTCCATGTACAATGTACAAGTCGACATTTGCGCGCAACCCATTAGAGGATCGTGTGCAATCCCAAGAAAAAATTAACCACGTAATAACGGTGGTCAAAATAGCATCTCTTTGCTTGACTTTTGAATGACAAATCTGTGATATGCGAAAAATGCCCGCAGCATGCTCTCCTCATTTTCCAGCGGCGACATTTTAGAACGCAAATGAATTTACAGGTTGTTGACGGTGCATTTAGGATGCATTGCAAGTTTCGAATACGTCTGTTGGGTGTTGTAAGCATTCATTTAGCTCGAGTTCTGTAACATTTTTGAGTATATGCCAAATAGGTTTCCTTTTTTGAGTGAATTTGTATACCATGCGAATATTATTTGATAATATATCAGATATTCGATGTACTTGCAGTTTATTTTATAAATTAATTTTTGTTTAATCCAACTGCCGATGTACATACTGTAGCCTACATGTATATTGCATTAAGAATTATTTTACTAGAAAAATGTATTTCTTCACTGAAATGTGCGTTGTCTTTAGGGAGAGAATGTTATCATGAATTTTAAGGTTCAGGTTCATATACTGTTGAACTCGGTATTATGTTCACCAATGTCTTGTGATACTGCATGTATGAATACAAATTCCCAGATTTCACGCACATGATTTTTGAGGAACAACTGCCAATAACACTTTCTGAACGGATGTAGGTTATGTCGACATGGATTCCATTAAAATACATTTGATACGTACTGTTTTTTAGGGGTTTTAATTACGTATTTTCTCGTGATATCGAGCATGGTATTCAGACATAAACCGTCCATTGTTTCTCAGGCGCTTCGTATTGTTTTCAGAGCTTGTTGTCCAATATAAGAATATGGAATCTTTGCAAATTGTTTACACGTGAAGGTTGTTAAATTGATGATTGGAGGGGGCACTACATTGGCAAAACGTTGACGCTTTTATACCAGACTCTTATGGCTGCCAGACTCTCTTCACGGATGCCCTGCCGTTCCTTTGGCATTCCTTCGCAGTGCCAAAAATCCACTCGAAAATTCCAGCTTGACTTTGCCCTGTTTGTGTTGGCAGCTGGAAATCCACTTTCAAGGCGCAGACTTTACCGCCGTATAAAACTTTGTACATTACCACTTCATCGGGCTTCGGGGATGCTCTTTTTAACTGACAATGGCAGTGCTGCCATTTGGTGAAGGCCACGTGTTTATCTTATAGTCTTCCGACTTGTACACAGCGTGCCATTGCGCCATTTACCCTTAAACAATCATTTTCCATGTAGGCCAGCTGGTTTCGAAAAATTGATTATTTAAGGGGGCACTATCCTCCCTGCACGCTGCTGTTCGGGTCCTGCCATTACGACCCTCACATTGAACGATTGTATATACGAGCTAAAAATAAGAACAGTAAAATTCACAGTATTTGACCTTCTTCTATATCAATCAAGAGACAATGGGAAGCTAAGAATGATATTTTTATGCTATTTCAAATAAATGGTACGTGTTATACAGTATTTTATATCCAACCCCTTTTGCCATGCATAACTGGTATTGAACGATGAACATTATTATTTGCTATACATCTTTTCAATGCAGGTCTGTAAAACTACTTGCTGCCTTCTTTACCGAAATAGGAAGGCATAGTTTATGGATTGCCAACACTAAGGCTGCACTAATAAGTAATTTTACTGCGAACTACTAGCTAATTTAGTCTTCTTAGACGCCCTACTTCCGGGCAGTTCTCAATAGGCTTCTTCTGTCTTGCAGTACTCAAACTCTCTACTTCACTGTCGCGTAGTAGTCTTTTTCACACATCCAATGATCTCGTTGCCTTCCCAAATTTTAGACGATACGTTATAGCCACGAACACGCGCTTAATACGTTATCATATTTAAAATGTAATAGTCCGGTAATGACTTGTTCTTGGAGTTTAGCAAGATGGAGCGTTAGTTCAGCGTGGGATAACATTTTTGTTTGTTGCAAAAAAAGCCAAACTAACTCTATTTTTCGGTTAAATGTTCTCGTCTGTAACTTGTTCCTTCTTGCTAGAGAGCAAATAGTTTTGTATGCTTGCATTGGTGCCATAAGTAAAACGATATCGCTTTGAAGGGGGATGACTTTGGTGACAGAGTACAAGTGCTAGTGGTGACGGGGTGGAGCATATGGCATTTTAAGCACACTTGGTAATCTGATAAAAACGACTTTTGGTGGTCATTACTTGCCACTCTCGAGATGCACGGAAGACGTTTGGAGGCGCCACGTGTGCTGCTGCCTTAGCGGGGAGCTAATGGCTTTATATTGGTGGCCCTAGCACTTGCTTTATTAGTTTTTGGTCTGTTAACCATATTTTCGTCTACTTTTTCGCTCTCCCTCCGAAATTAATTTCAACAATGAACACGGTCGTGTCGGGTTCCGCCACAGTGGTTTAATATATATCGACCACACGCTGCCATGAATTCGGTTTGAGCAATAAATTCTGTCGAAACCTGGGTTCTGTCCAATATTTCATCGCATGGGGTTCGCGAATTCGAGCCCGAACTTGAGATTATGCAGGCTTTTGGGTATTCCGTTGGGAAAGTAAATTGGGCTTTGCTGTTTGACCCGCGCACCAATTAGGCGCAAGGGAGGTTGATAAGCACTAGCGCATGATCAGTGTTTGGATCCTTCCGTCAAACCTTATGTAGCATTCGTCGATACTGAATTCTGGTTATATTCATGTATAATTATGCGATGTACGTTACCACAGTAGCCTATACGTAATGCCAGTTTGCTCACTCCGGCCGTGTCGGTACCTTTGATGTTCTGATGACCAAAACACGTACTGCTGCGCCGCCCTACCTTTCATCATTATCAACACTCTATAGTCACCCCCTTTGTTTGTAAACGAACAATAGTCAACGTATATCAATCTCCTGATTTTGGGTAAAGATACCCACAGCGTAGCACACTAGTGTTTATTGGCTTTGCATAAAACACGCGGCCTGTGTGCTCGCGCCGACAGCATAAATATAAAAGCCAATGAGATACAGGTGTTACCCTGGTCAACTTTGACGATTTGGTTTCTCGGTTTGATATGGACATGGCTTCATATAGTATTCAGGTGGTGCTGTGAACGTCAAGACACCTTAAAAAACGGCGAGCGACCATACTGGTATTACCTGTACTGTGGTGTTAACTCGAAATCGAAAAGCGTCGTTCGTAAGTCATATTGCCTTAAGGTATCTCACAGTGCATAAGCCGTCAAACTGCATTGTTCTCAATAAAAAAAAGTGAAAATTTGCGTGAAGTACATTATTATCACAGTGTGCTAAAATGTTATTGCATTAAAAAAATATTTGTAACCGATGTCAAGTAGCGTTTGAAATCCAATATTTGTTCATTTTCCATGCGCTATACTGTAGAATGAAATCCAAATCAGATTTGAAAGCTTCCTTATTAAGGATTCTAGTCTGCCAGCTAACCTCGGAAAATAACTTTTGAATTTCAAAAGCTTATCGAATTGAAACACCTAAAATGGCATTTCGCCTCGCCTTTATTTCATCCGAAACCCACTGTGGTTGTATTTTACCCTTGATATCCGCACTTGAATTTATTATTAATGCAATGCGATCTACCATAAATATTTCAATAGCTTAACCACAATAAATTACAGTAATTCGACCAAAAAAACGCCAAACGTGAGATGTTTATCGGCTCGCGAAGCAGATTACCCGCTATAAATCATGCTGTGAGGAATTTTCACGGGATTTCCAAGTTTCAAAAAACTAACCGAATTTTTAATAATTTATATCCCCAGACTTAGGGAACAAAACCTGACTTCATTGTTGGGTGCCACGGTTTGCTTTCCTTATACCTTCGGTTTAGGAAGCTAATTTTCTCTCGAATGTTTTTGAAAATCTAATATTTTACTACTGCATATTTAAAGAAATTAATTAATAGCAATGGTCTTCGAAACTTACAGTATAATACATGTAACTGTTCAGGTATACTTGTAACATGTAGGCCTATATAAACGAATGTTACCTTTTTCTGGGGGCCTTTTAATTTGTGTCAATTAATATGAAAAAAGTCTAAAAATTACACGTTAAATGTCACGTTTAATTTTGCATTATCCTGTATTTATTTAAAATTAACGTGAACATGTCGAATATTTTTATCTTCGAGGATCTTTTATATCAATGATTCTACATTACAATAAGAAGTTAATCACAAATACCGTTTGTAATATTTATCTAGCGGAGTATTTCCGAATTTAGTGCTACGCATCGCAGTGTTTTTATATTGTTGGCTCGCGCTGGACACCTTTTCCCCATATTTTAACATTTCTCCCTTTGTGAACATACCTTTTTCCTCTACTCTGTCTTTGCACATGCCACCTAATTTAGAGGGTAACATACTGCAATTAATTAGGGGCAGTTTAGATTTCAATTGTAGTTAGTATGGACAAACTTAGTTCGTACGAATCTCTCTCAAAATCCCATGAATTTCTCGGAGTATTGATTGCAAGTAATTTTCACTTGTCCAATACTTTGTGTACCCATTAAATACCTTGAACTCGACCTTTCTCATTGTGGTGCGTTTGTCATCATCATCGAAAACAACTGACTAAACAATCACCTCACTTAGTTTTGTTTTATCGCCAAGTAGAACGTGTTTCAATATGTTTTGTGCATGGTTATTTCCATAAGAGCAGCAATACTTTGCCTCTTCGGAACTGCCTTTAATGCTGGTGGTGACGCTACGTATACAGTATATAACATGTTTGCGGTATACGCCTCCTCAATTATCTGCATTATTGTTTTCCCCATGGATACATTTTAGTTTTACTTTGGAAAGAAATTGATGTATTCCTATTTATATTTAAACAAGGTCCCGTAGAATTAATTCTTCCACCATGCAATTCTGCATCTAGACCCAGTCTTTCGACCCGCTCCACTCATATTTATTATTTGCGTGCTTTCATTTCTACGAGTTCTTAATATAGACCACTATATGCCATATGTACATTTAGGCACGCATGACATGTGTTTTCAAACATAAATAAGCGAGCAAAAAAGGGCTTTGTTTCTGTCTGGAATCTACTGTTTTTTTCTTCTTTTATTTTTGGCTTCACGCTCGCTAACTTATTTCTCTCGAGTAATTTTTTCTATCATTTGCGGCTGTTTGCACGATACGAGATATAGAGGCATGCACGCAGTTGCGTCAGTTTGAAAATGCTACTAGCGTTAAATACATAAAACATCGCGCCTTGTTACGCTTTAAGCCTGTAGTACCAACATGGAAATGCAAATAATCAGCATGACTTTAATATTTCCGTTTTCTCAATGCCAATGTTTTTTCTCGTCCCAATTATTCCTGTCTTTTATGCGGGAAGAGCAGCACATGTGGTTTGTCAATTTTGTTAGATGAAATTCTGCAAAAAAAGCCACAAAGCTTCAATTCTCCTCTACGCGGCTTACCGACGGTGAAATAATTATTTTGAAAGGCAAGACGACATTTTACTTCCTGCAGCTTAAACGTGATCACGTCTTCCGAGCCACGCAAAACGTGCTAACGCAGTGAAATGGCTTCGTTAGCCACGTGATTTCTAAACAAAGGAATAATCGTCTGTTACAACGTCAAAACGGAAATCATTCTCGAGATGCGAGCTCTGGAGAAATGGTTTTTTTTTGTGGAAAATACGAGCGGATATTCACAAAATAGTGCGGCACTCAAATTCTCACAAATATCCATATACATTACATGTAGGTTTGCTTTTATCGGCTAAAAATGCCTTTTAAAATTTGCTACTGGAAAGTCTTTTCGTATAGGTATACTTCATAATTCATGTTTATCTTTTACGCTTGAATCGACATATTTGAAAGGATGCGCGCTTCTCCTAAAAGCTCGTGTCTTTGACATTCTGCTGACAAGTTTCTTGAGGTCGTATGTCTAGGAATACATTTCGAAACAATTTAATGCAGCGGTGCAATGTGTTTTTATACGCTCTTGGCTAGCCGACAGTCTATATTTGCATTGCTTAAAATTTATCAGCAACTCAACTGCCGAGAGTAGACTATAGGCAAACAAAGCATTTCCCGTAACGGTTGTCATCAAATGTTTGATTCACGAATCTAGACTAGGAAAGTTGAAACGTTTATTTATATGCGACTCGGGACATGTGTATGGTAATTGTAAACTATACATTATACATTAACTTTCAAAAACTTTTTATTGATAAACCCTTTTGCTGTTTTTTTTTTAAAAAAAATTAAGTTGAATTCATTTAGTTAAAAAACCATAAACGCAATATTTACTATTACGTTTTTTACTACATTTTAATTACAGCAATAAGGATGTTCTTCTAATTCCACCACCTCATTCTACTACTATAAATGCTAAAACGTATACAAACCTACTGAAAATTTGAATATTTAATTTTTTCAAACATAGCTTGTAATTTATGTTTTTAATACCCACAGTAATTATGCTGTATATACCGTGCATTTATTTCAGGGCTACTTTTTTGAATGTTTTCCGTCGCAGCTCCAGGTTTCATGACCACCTCAGGCAGATGGATTGACTGAAATCAATTCGTAAATGTCAATACATGCGCACTGCATTGGGCTAGAGGGAGAAATGACACGTGCATACTTTTGGTACTAAAAGGCGACCCGTGGCTCCGATGCGTGACGTCACGCTCGATCCCCATGGCGCGTGACGTTGAACACGCGACGCCCCTCGAGCACGAGCGTCGTTCTCCGCTCTCCGAACCCACTAACCTCGTTGCACGGAGATGTGCGGGGTCCCCGGGGTCCATTTTGGGGGGAAAAATCAATCGCATCCGGTGTTCCGGAAGTGCGGTGAAGTTTTGAACGTTTCAGCCGAGCGCAGGGCCCCGTTGCAACGCCACCACTAACTCGTCGGTGATGACGTAAGGATGGCGACCATTTGGGACGAATAACCGGCGGCCATTTAACGTTTACGAGCTCGCACCGCCTCACTGGCTCCCATTTTGGCGAAGGTAACTCGGACGATGGCGTCCATTAGGCGCGCGAGGGCCGCTGGGTAAGTCTCGCCATTGGCCCCCGTCGTCGACCACGCTCGTAAACGGCGACGCTCCGGAGGCGAAGCAATTCTCCTCCGCATCGTTTGGGCGAAAGCAGCCCCATTTCGGAGGGGCTTGATTGGACATTTTGCGCCATTCCGCGCCCGCTTTTTCATCTCTTTTCTTTTTGTTACTTAAGCTAGCTGAATGAAGGAGGAAATAATTGGGCCGCGCTATATATAGCGATCATTAAATTTAAGAGGTTGTAACATGCCCGCATGCCGCGGAACGGGGATGCCACGGGGGAGAGCGAAAAACGATAAACTCCATTGTTTTCCACTTATCACTTACTTTTGTCATTATGCGAACGTTGCCATTGATCCTCCGAGCATCCGACTATACGCCAAAGTCCGTTCGCTCATCGAGTAAGACACCGAAGCCATGCCCTGGCTCAATCTTTGCATTTCGAATCTTTAGTATATCAGGTCAGGGAAGTGAGGGAAAAGTCAGAGAAAAAAAAGTGTGCATGGAAGTCATGGAAATGTCAGGGAAATTTGTGAGTGGTCAGAGAAATTTTCCGAAATAAAAGCAAAATGCTATCCCTGCAATCAGTCTGCATGCAGCTCCATCCCCAATCCTCTTCAGTTAGACTTGTAACAAAATCTGGTGTTTTGGCAAGCTTCTCATTGCAATTGTTATTTTATTTTTCATTATGACAAAAAAAATTGATATGCATTAACGAGTAAGTTTTGGTCAGGGAATTTTGGATTTTAATCAGAGAAAAGTCAGGGAAATTGAAAATGAAAATTTTGTGGCTAATCTGAGATCCCCAATTTCCAAATTTCGATTTCAGAATTTCCTACTCCAAAATTTCAAATAACTTCACAATTCCAGAATTTCCATTTAAATTTCCTAATCCAAAATTTCCTCTTAACTTCCTCAAAATTCATCCTCAATATTTGTCGAGACTCGATTGTTTTTCCTCGAAAAAAAAAAAAAGAAAAAAAAAAGGTGTTGACCTATTCCATGGTAGAATAAGAGTGCGCATGCGTACGACTACACGCGTGTTCGTTTGTGCGGGGGTCGAAAATCAATCGACGCGAGTCTGATCTCAATGCATTTTTTCTAGGCTTATACATACTCTACACTGTATATTTCTACATTACGAGACACTACAATATTTTTCTGCGATTATATACGAGACTTGTCCGAAGGCTTTTTTTTTGTCCTAGGAGATAATATTGATCTGTTCGTGCAATTAACATCAACGTGAATAACCTATTAATAGATATTCGCTTCGCATTCCGCTCTTAAAGGGGGAACGTTTAACGATAGATGGCGCTGCTCCGCGTTATCTACTAGAGAGCCTACATTCTATTATCTACGAGGTTCCCCCGGACCTAGCTGGAAAACCCAGAAAAGTCAGCCAGGGAACTTGAAAATGTCTGGAAAAGTCGGGGAAGAATGACTTATTTTTGAAATAGTTAGGGAAATTCAACGTATTAGTTCTGCAGGGCCCATTTGAAAACTTTTTAACATTTTCCCAGTACAAATTTGAAATTTTTTTTAACAATTTCAGAGGAGAAATTTGCGAACATTTGAAACATTTTCCCCGTATAAATTTCCAAAATTTCCAACGAAGTTCAAACTTGCAACATTTCCCATGTTTTATAAGTACAAAATTTGTGAAATGTTCAAACTTTTTCGTTATACAAATTTTCGAATCATTTCGAGTAAGATTTATAACATTTTTAATCATTTTACGAGGAGAAATTCTCAAAATTTTCAACCTTTTCCGACTACTAATTCGCGAACCTTTAAAAACTAGTTCCGAATAATATAATTTGCTAAATTTTAAAAAAAAAGTTTGTTTTTTGCAGAATCGTGGATAACATTTTTGTTATTAAATGTCAATATTGACATCGTCGCTGATCGGGAAGATTTGTTTGAAAATTTGGAAGAAGTCAGGGGAAGTTGAATATGATAATCGTGATAACGTAGAAAACCGCGATCCAAAAAAATTGTATTAAAATTAAGTCTCGCAAATTCGTTTAAAACTCCTATTTTTAACGTGTGATCTACGAGCGTTTAACAAGGTTCCCTCATGACCTGGAAAAGTCAGGGAAGAATGACTTTTTTTGGGTAAAAATTAGGGAAATTCAACGTATAGTCAGGGCCCATTTGGAAACATTTTTACATTTTGCCAGTACAAATTTGCAAAATTTTCCGAGCACAATTTATCAAAATCTTCCACGTTTTCCGAGGACGAAGTTGCAAACTTTTTCGACGCCTTCCTATAGTAGAAATTTGCAAAATTGTCCACGTTTTCCGAGGACAAAATTGCAAACTTTTCCACGATTTCCGAGGAAAAAAATTGCAAAATTTCCCACGTTTATAAATTTGCAAAACTTTCAACATTTTCCGAATACAATTGATATGGATTAACCAGTAAGTTTTGGTCAGGGAATTTTGGATTTTAGTCAGGGAAATTGAAAATGAAAATTCTGTGGCCGCCCTGAAAATATTTTTCTGTGTCGATTGTAGAAAATTAAGTCAATTTTTGACATTATCATTGGTCATGGAAATTTTTTTTAAACCTGGAAAAGTCAAGGGAAGTTGAAAATGAAATTTCTGGAGGAACCCTGTTTAAGCAGCGCCACCTGTTGATAAACGCGTCGTTGTAACGGAGATTCCAATTTGCGTATGTACATCTGTAAACGTACTCCGAGGCATTTACGATTGTCTATAACCTGCGTGTAAAGTAATAAAAACCTCTCAGTTAATTAGCATAAAATTAATAATTATAGTAACGTTGACCTTGGAGTGAAAATCGGGCTTTTTAAAACTTGTCCGTTTAGCGTGTGTCTAGTCTCATACGCGAATTTGTGATAATAAAAGTACATTTCGTTAGGCTTAACCGCCCCTTTTTAAGCACATTTGTCCATAGATGGCGCTGTCGGCTATTCGATAAACATCGCACGTACGCGATAGTCTGTCACAACACGTTGTAAACAAAGCGGAATTTGCGTGCTCGGGAATTATTAATTATTTTATACCAGTGAACGTATTGCGAAATGTACGTATCGTTATCAAATACATTCTGAATTAAACCACGATCATTTCCGCAGTATATTTTTGTAAATTGCGCTAATTTCTAGATACCAGAAAATTGGTCCTGACGACGCATATGTTCCTACTTCCGTGACGAAATTACCGAAATTTAACTTGTGAAGTATATGATCGAATAATTTATGAACGGCCCCTCTAAAAATGAATGACGTCATTCGGTCGTCGACCGTACGAAACGAAATGACTTCATTTTCGGAAAAAAAGGTCATAAAATGGCGTCATACGATGATGTTATATAATCCCTATTTTCCCTAACACATCATCGCGAAATACCGTTTAATTTCCCGAAAAATGTCTCATTTCTAAATCTCATTTCTAAAAAAATTACCGGAAATGATGTTCATTTTTTTTAAAAAAAAAGTAACGTTTTATTTTTCCAAAACGTCCGAAAAATGTCTCATTTTCCAAAAATGAACGAAAATTAACTTGGTTTCCCAAAAAAATAACGTTTTATTTCCCCAAAAGATGACCGGAAAACGACGTTAATTTCATAAAAAAAGTAACGTTTCATTTCCCAATAATGACCGGAAATGACGTTTATTTCCCCTAAACAGGTTGCCAGTTTCTGCAAAGTCAGGAAAAGTCAGGCAAGAAAAATAAAGTCAGGAAAAGTCAGGAAAAATAGCCTTT
>JAQGAO010002165.1:0-20690 GCA_034697705.1 Ommatoiulus sabulosus | reverse complement strand
CGGCCTATACTCCCATTCTTGCCATTTTCTTCAATCTATACAAGCCCACTTGCACTTTTCTCCAATCTTCATATTCCCACTCTTTATGGCAGTCCACCATCTAACCTCACAATTGCTTCGAAATCATCTAATTCTCACCCCGCCTTCCAAATGTGTCGGTGCCCACACAGTGTTTCTCCAAATCTGTCCACATCCTCAAAGTTTCACGAGTCATACAGCACCACCATTAACTTCTTTTCCAAGGTTTCTTCTTTACTTTCCACCCCAATCCTCACCTTGGTCATCATTCCAACATCATTCCAAATCTCATGAGAACTTTGTATACAGTATCGATTGTTACTTTTTCTGGATCCAAAAATGATACCTGTATCTAAAGTACTCAAAATTCACGATCGTCTCAAGATAAACTGTCCCATGCGTTAATACCTCACCTATACCCTCCTAACCTTACCCTCTCCTCCCTCCCCCTGGTGTTGGATTCCGTTACCGTATCAATGTCTCCCTGTCCTGAAATCGGTCTTACAAGAAGCGCCATTGTGCGTTTCGATTTTTATCTGCGTGCGCCATCTATGTTCGTTCCCTTTAAAAACGAGGGGATTTTTCGAAAACGAGAAACCTCGCTGAATGCCTTATGACAAAAGCGCAAATTCCGGTTTCGACCCGCCCTCGGGCGGCAATGGACCTCATAAATTATTGATATTAACCCTTTTTAGACCAGTCTCACGCATCGTGAGAGGAACCGACGAGTTTTTTTTTTATTTTCATGAGCGAAACTCGGGCCTAATCGATTTGAATATTAAATAAAACTCTTAAAAAATGCATTATTCGTTCCTCCGAAAGGCCCAGCAAAGGGGAACCTGTTAACCAGTTTTTGGAGTATCAATCATTTATAGCAACTTTTCGGCGGCCATCTTGGAAACCAGAAGGCCCAGAGTTGGTTCTAACGGACAACTGGACTGTCGACTAGTTTTGCTCCTTGGACAGTGTTTAAACATGTAAAATCGAGCCATCGAAACCATGGTTGCCATGGTTATGTTCTTGTTTTACCTTGAGCGATGTCACGTCATAGTCACGTCACGGCCAAATTTTTAGACAAAAAAAAAAGTTTATGAATTTTAAAAGTCAATTTATTGGGAAAATATTATATCTGAAATTATCGACCCAAAATAAGAAATTTAAAACTTATAATGCAAATTTTGTGAGACAGAAAATTTAAGACTTAAAGGCCTAACGAAAATTTGAAGCTTAACACTTCTGAATTGCAAGTTTGAAATTTATAGAATTAAAACTTTTGTATAAACTAATTTTTTAAGATGAAAAAAGAAATTTCGAAACTTCTGAAAGCTAGTTTTTTAGACATGAATATACTTTTTAAAATGAAAAAAAAAATTTGAGATAAAAATAGAAATTAAGAAACTAATTTTTGAAAGCAATTTTTAGACAACAAATTTAGCCCTTTAGGGACAATGAGGGCAATTTTGTTTTCACAAAATTAGCTTCAATGGTCGATTTATTTTCCCTGCAATTGTTTATTGTTGCGAAAACCGAGGCATTATTGCAAAAACTGAGGATTACAAACAACACAAAAATGCAGATAAGGGCATTATTCAAACGCGTATAGAACATAGATGGCGCTATGTTACTCGTGAGATCCGGTTTTCGTCACGCACTCTACAAAATAACGATCACGTGATAATGTCATAGCGAGTATAGCCCGTTAATAACATTCTTGTTGGTCCATTTTCCGCCATTTTTAAAGCGCTCTGACTGCCACCTGACGATTGGTCCAGTCGTAAAAAGGATTACACGGAGCGTCTAGGGAATTTTGGAAAGGGTCAGAGGTCATCGTGGACCCCCGTGGAGCCACGCCCAAATATTTCCCTTCAATATTAATGAAACCCCCGCGCGGTCAAACTGCGATAAAAAAAAATTGTAGAAATAATTTTGTCATTTTCGGGGATAAATTACAAGCGGATTTCTAAACCACGCCCCTAACCCGAATATTATTTTTTTTTACAACTGACTGGGTCAGGGTCAAGGTGCACCCACTATGTATTTTCAAGAGCAAGGCAAGCATTATGCGCGGGCATAAACAAATAGATAAATTTGAAGTCCAGAAAAAAATTCATAACTTTCATTGTTGGGCCTACAGGCTAAAAAAAATCCAATTATGTTTACTTCAAATATTGAAAGTAGAAATTCAAATGTGATTTCGATTTGTTTGAGAAGGTCCGAAAAATGTGCGAAATTTTTACATAACGGGTTAACGTGTTAAATTGATTTCCAGTATTTTGCTTTTTGAATGCAAACGACAACTTGTCACAAATGCTTTTTTACATGTACATGTACAGTATATACTGTTAAAATGTTCACTGTAAAAATTGTACTTACATTTCTATAAATCATGGTATATTTTCATAAAAATCTTTTTGAATCTCTTTTTAAAATCTTTTTGAATCTCTTTTTTTAAAATCTTTTTGAATCCCTTTTTTTTAAATCTTTTTGAATCCCTTTTTTTAAAATCTTTTTGAATCCCTTTTTTTAAAATCTTTTTGAATCCCTTTTTTTTAAAATCTTTTTGAATCCCTTTTTTTAAAATCTTTTTGAATCCCTTTTTTTAAAATCTTTTTGAATCCCTTTTTAAAATCTTTTTGAATCCCTTTTTAAAATCTTTTTGAATCACTTTTTAAAATCTTTTTGAATCACTTTTTAAAATCTTTTTGAATCACTTCCAAAAATCTGTTTTATTCATAAAATCTGTTTTATTCATAAAATCTTTTTGAATCACTTCCAAAACTCTGTTTGGATTTTTATTCATAAAATCTTTTAGAATTTTTTCATAAAATCTTTTAGAATTCTTTCACAAAATCTTTTTAGTCATACAATTTTTCGGAATTTTTGTAATCTTTTGAAATTTCTTCATAACATTTTTTGAAAATCTTTTGGAATTTTTTCATAAAATCTTTTAGAATTTGTTCATCAAATTTTTCAGAATTCTTTCACAAAATCTTTTAAATCTTTCAACCTTTCGGAATTTTTGTAATCTTTTGAAATTTGGTCACAAAGTCTTTTGAAATTTGCTCATAAAGTCTTTTGAAATTTGTTAACAAAGTCCTTTGAAATTTGCTCATAAAATCTTTTGGAGTTAATATATAATATTTTACATTTTGATATAAAATCTTTGAAATTATTTTTCATTGACGTATTTATTCTAAAAGAAAATAAAATCTTGTGTCTGGAAGCTAAATTTTTATAGAAAATCATTTAAAGTTTATGTACGCAAAATGGAGATGGCTTTCTGTTCTGACCACAGGGGGGCGGGTCCGTCCATAAAATGCAAAATTCGTCGTTGACCCTTTAAGGGTTTTCCCCTCGTCCATTTCGAATGCTTTTTGAGATCCGTTTACCTTTTTCTCAAATCCACTTCAAATTCCTCACAATGCCAATCATTATGCGGAGAAAATAGCCCTGAGGCCAAAACCCCCAATCTTGAAATATTCTTGAAAATCAAAAATTTCAAAGGTCCTTCAGATAAATGCATTGCCATTTACATTTTTAGCAACTGTTTCCTTCAACAATTGACCAAATGCCCAATAGTTTGAGCGAACAAACAACTCGAATAAGGCTATCCCGAAATAATACGAAGGTAACAACGAAAGAGTACAGGGTGTCCACTAGACAAAATTGAATTTAAGAAATGCAGAAAAGGGCACTTGGAACAGAACATAACAACAAATTCACTCGATTTCCTGTCGAAATTTATAAAATGTTTGCTTTTTGTTTTAACATAGGGCATGACTAAAATGTGTGATATTTCATTATTTTCAGAAATTAGCAAAAATGGAGATAGTTTCGATGAAATTTCAACACAATTTAGTTGGTAAAATATATTTCCAGAAATGAAGATAATATATTAAGTTCAATCTATTTCGGTAAAAATCTTATGCAAAATAGGACGATTTTCACCATTCAAATATTACTGTTTTTCGAATAATTATTTTTTTTATTTTGTTCAAATAATTGAAAGAAATTATGGAAAGTTGGAATAACACTTAACAATTTCCAGGAAATTAGGCATATACAGTATTTCAGATTATATGTAAAGGTTTTAATAGTTCAACACAAACGTAAATGTTAGTGCCGAATTTCGAAGGTACTAAAATTTTCTTAAAATGTTTCAGAAATATTCAAAAATTTCGAGCTTTAGGTATAGGTTACGCGAAAGGAAAATAAACGCGGACACCCTGTAGCAAAAATTGTTAAAAGCTACATATAAAATATGATATAAAACCTAGATTAAATCATAAAAACAATGCTGTTAGTAAATAATAAAAAAAAAACGTGTTTCACCCTACCAATTTCGTCTCCGGTCCGAGAAATTCATCCCGAGTTCTTTGCTGTGCCAAATTTTGCTGCAAATTTACAATAGGCCTTTGTAAGAATTAACAATGAAAAAAATAAACAAAAAACAAAACAAAAACAAAACAAGCTCCTCCCACTTCCCCTGAATCAAATTTACATATAAAATATACTATGAAACAAAAAAAAATCTTCCATAAAATGTATTAAGCAACAATATACGAAAAATACAGAATATATATACGAATAAAAGTCCACTTTACTGTAAGCAGTAAGTACAACAAAAACTATAACTTCATTTAAATACTGTATTTTGTATAAAACAACTTCTAACAGTACATAAATTGCATCAAACACAACTTGTAGTACATTATACTGTATGCACAAAATATATACTTTCTTGTATATACTTTGCATTTTTTGTGTATGATTTGCATAAACACTTTTCTTGTACAGTATTTGTTTTGCAACAAGTATATATTTTTTGGTTACGATTTGCATAAACACTATTTTTCTTGTATATGTTTTGCAGGCACAAACTTTATATTCTTGTACATGATTTGCATAAAACAAATACTTTCTTGTATATATATTTTACGTAAAACAAAATTCCATGTACAGTATATATAATTTACATAAAGTAGATACTTTCTTTTGTATATATTTTTGTTCATGATTTGCATAAAACAAATACGGTCTTGTATATATTTTAAATAAAACAAAATACCATGTATATAATTTGCATATAACTAATTCTTTCTTGTATATATTTTACAGTAATTTGAATAAAATAGATGCTTTTTTTATATAATTTTTAAATTATATACACGTAACTTCGTGTATACAATGTCTATCAAATATATAAGAAGTTTCGTGTATACAATTTGTACAAAATAATGTATATACTGTACTACATTTGAGACAACACCAACTTTACTAGATAATTTATATATTTTCTTTCAATATGGTTATTCAAAATTTTTATAGTAATGCTTCGATGGCGCCCTCTACGCACAACCAAGAAACCCCTTACTCAGGTATTCCATTCTCTCAAGTAAGCATCAACATTTATTCTAGCTGACTTCCCAAATTCCTCACCCAATGGCGCACCATGCAGGTGGCCCGGGCCAGTGGAACAAGCTATTTAAACAATACCTGAGCAGGTAAATTGCAAGGTTAGGATGTGGAGGGAATAAAGAGGGTTGGGATAGGGTAAGGACACAAGAGGGCGCTGTAGGCGAGATGACCCTTTTTCCCATTCATATTGAAATGGGGTAAACTGATAGGAGCTGGACAAACAAAAGGGGGTAAGAGCAGTAAATGCCGCTCGGAGCCCCCTGGGGGCCGGTGGGCAAAAACTCGCTTTCGTTTCAGTAGCTTAATAGTGGCCTCTGGGCCCACTTCACTAAACCAACAAAATAAAAGCAACCTGCAAAAATGTCCTAAGGGAAATCCCCACCTAAGGGGGGGAAACCTATTTTTATAGGGCATTTGCATGGCTATACATCCATTCCCTGGTTACTTTTTGAAAGGGGAATTCGTGTTACCCCTTTTGATATCAACAAATTAGCACAATGCTCGGAGACTCCCTCTCTGGAATTCATTGTTGTCTCAACACAATATGGACGCCCCTAGCTGGATTAAGGGCCCCTTGCGTGGTAACCCTTTAGCGAAATTTAAGCAGTTTCTCAAGTTCCTATTATTGTGATGAAGATCGGTATTCCTATATACATGTATTTTGAGAAATTTATAGAACTGTACGGTTGTGGCGTTTTGTACGAAATAACAATAAAATTCACCCAATTTTTTAGTTTTAAAAAAAGACACCGTACGTGCTATCCTGCAATTTTTGAACGTAGAACTACATCTGGCACTGCATAGTAAATGATGACGTCATTATTTAAAAATTTTGATGCTGACGTCATTACCAAAATTTTTCAAATGTCGGCATCATCAGAATTTTAATGAACGACGTCATCATCAGAATTTTAGTGAATGACGTCATCATCCCAAAATTAATGAATAACGTCATCACCCGATTTTGTATGAATGACGTCATCATCAGAATTTTAATGGGTGATGTCATCAGCATGGTGATGGATGACGTCATTTCTTAAAAATCCAATTTTTTGGACATTTAATTGGACATTATTTCGGGAACTTTCCCCAACATTTCATCGTACATTAAATATTGGGAAAAATGTCGGACACTTAATCAGAATTCTTTTTGAACATTTAATTGGTCAAATTTTTCGGACAAATAAATGGGACATATTTAGGCCATCCAAAACTCCACCATTAAGTTGGGGGAAGGCACAGTTCAACTGTACGTCAAAATACAAGTAATTCGACTTAAAAAATCCTTTGATTTCACGTCAAAAATATCATTAATTTCAAGTTACAAAAGTCACAGAACTTCACGTAACGTGACGTAACTTCACATAATTTAACGTAAGATCAGTCCAGTAATTTCGCTTAATATAAATTCAGTTATTTCATTCTGTAATGAAGTTCACCACGTGATTTCACGAAAAACTAATCAAAACTCCTTAAACACGTTAAACAATTTTCTTGAAAACAAACAAAAACCTTCAATTTACTCCCAAAAAGTCCATTCCTCGCAGAAAGCGACCCCAAGTGCAGCGCGCGCCATCTATGCAGTCGAACGAAACTAAAACTTCTGTCATTAACATTATGGCAACCCACTCGTGACAAAAAAAAATGCAAAACTTATTAGATTTTTAGGCAATTTATAAAGTTTACGACAATTCTTCTCCGAGAATTAGTTAGGCTCGAGCGCATTATTTTTTATTTGGATTTTTCGCGTTCTAGCAGCTTGTAAATTATTTTTATTTTTACCCTTGTTTATAATTCAGTTCCTGTTTTAATTTTTTTTTTTTTACAAAAAAAAATATATATATATATCCAAGCTCCATTTTAAATTGTCGTTTTGTGAGGTCACGAAGTGCTAAATCTTCGTTTTGGTTTCGTTCCAGAATAAATCTTTATTATTTTTAAAATATTTTTTAAAAACTATTGAAAAACAAGGGCTAAAGGATTTAAGTATGGCAGCCACCTCGAAGCAAAAAAAAACTACACAAAAAAGTTGAAAAAATATGCAGTAAAAGAGTAAAAGCATCGTTAATGTCACCATCTTGTCACTATCGAGTGATGACAAACCGGAAGTAAACCAGGTTCATTAAAAAGGATCGCAGGATTAAATCAGGAAATTTTTCTTAATATGACTTATTTTTAGATGTGGAGGGTATATAAACTAGACTAATTAATTCTAGGATAAGTTTTTTTCTCTTTGGACACCAGATGGCACGTCTGAGGAGATTTTCTGAGAAAAGTACATTTTTTTTTTTAAAAAAAATATTTAAGTTCATTTTTCTGTTAGTTATTTTTAAACAGGCCAGAATAGAATTTTAATTGTAACATACGAATAAGGTAAAAGAAATATTTGTTTAAAAAAAGAATAATGGGAGTATTTATGAAAATCCTGTATTGGAATATATACGTACATTATATTTATAAAAGCATGGGTACAAATGGAATAATTATGAAAATACAAAAATAACAAATGTTTATGAAATTATAGAAATAAAAGGAATATTTACAAAAATATAGAAATAATGGGAATATTAACCAAATACAGGACTTGTAGGAAAAGTTTTGGATATATTGAGATAACAGAAATGTTTATGGAAATATAGGAATAACAGAAATAGTTATGAAAATATTGGATTAACAGAAATAGTTATGAAAATATAGGAATAACAGAAATAGTTATGAAAATATTGGAATAACAGAAATAGTTATGAAAATATAGGAATAACAGAAATAGTTATCAAAATATAGGAATAACAGAAATAGTTATCAAAACATAGGAATAACAGAAATAGTTATCAAAACATAGGAATAACAGAAATAGTTATGAAAATATTGGAATAACAGAAATAGTTATCAAAATATTGTTATAACAGAAATATTTAAGAAAACATAGCAATAACAGAAATGTTCATGAAAAGATTGGAATAACAAATGTTTATGAAAATATAGGAATAACAGAAATATTTATAGAAATATAGGAAAAACAGAAATATTTATGAATTTAAACTGTAGGAATCATAGAACTATGCCTGAAAATAATGGAACAGTAATATTTATAAATAAAAAAATATAGGGCTTTTGAGAAGTTTTTTGAAAAGTATAAGAAATGTTAAAAAAATATATTAGAAATGTAGGAATTTTCTTTAAGTAAATAATTTATTAGAATTATATTTGAAATACACAAAAATAAGCAAATATCGGTAATGGTGTTTTTGAAATATATTAAAATTTAAATATGGACAAAAAAGGAGATTCCTCACTAAAAGTTAAAAAATTCGGAATGATTGGACCTTTTAAGGAATGGCATTTTTACAGCAATGAAAACCGATGAAGATTCCTGCATTTACGATTATGGTCCTATAAATAAGTTAGCTGGAAAACTCATTAAAAATGGCACTTAAAACGCGTGCCACCTTCAGATTTTGTGTACATTTTTTATCAAAATTTCGTCAACTTGTTCAGTTCTGGCAGCACCGACTACCTCTTTGAGAGAAATAGCTAAATACAACAGGTATTGTCCTAATGCCTCATTTTATGACTCAATAAAATTGCTACTATTTAAACAAAGAGAAAAACACGTTGCTATTAATATCTACACGTTTTCAACATGGAGTGAAAATGGGGAGAAAAATAGCTATCCAAGATAAGAGCACGAAATTCCCCACACAATTAGCGAATAAATATATAAGTGCATTCCCATGCCTACACTTGTTTTCTTCAAATTGAAAATTTTTCCGAAAACTTAAATGGTTTCCAAAAACGTTGAAAATTGGTTGCATTTTTTTTTTAAATATATACGAAAAATTTTTTTAATGAAATGAAGTTGGAATGTGAAATTGAAAATGTTTCGAAAACTCCCAAACGTTCTCGCATCTTTCATAAACTCCCAAACCTCTCAAATTTTTCGAAATTTTCATTTTCTCACATTTCAAGAACTTTCTAATATTTTCCATTTACTTGAATATTGCGACCACTTTGCCGAGTCCCCTCCAAAACTTTCCCGAAATTCCTCGAAAAACATTTTTTGACGACTTTCTCAAGAATCCACGAAACTTTCTCAAGAACCCGCGAAAACTTTCTCAAAATTCCCCCAACAACATTCCAAAATTCCCAAACAACTTTCAAAATTTCCTCAACAACTTTCAAAATTCCCCCAACAACTTTCAAAACTCCCCCAACAACTTTCTCAATTTCCCCAACATATTACCCCAGAAATCGTTCAAGCTCAACATTTACGACCCTATTGACTCCTTACAAATGGGGCGTCCACCAGCAGCAGCGCCTTCCGGTTGCGTGATTTATCGCGCTTCATTCAGCCAGGGTTATTTTCCCCAATTAACGCTTGACCACTGGTCAATTCCCTCCTCGCATTACAATACAGGTGTGACGAATAAAGACAAAGAGAAATAAAAGTCCCTCGAATGAGGTTAAAACATTTTTTGATGAAAAAAAGATGGAGGGAGGGGAGTGAAAAATAATGCACCCTGTATATAGTCCATAGTGCGTTAACGCAGTGCCCCCTGGCCCAAGTCCTTTTCGACTGACCATAGGCTCAATTTGACCTTCCCTTTTTTTTCCCAAAGGTTCGAGGTTTCGGACAGGTAGCAATTAGGGCATTGATTAATGGCGTTCGTGCCCTACCTTCTCCTTATCCTCTTATTATACCTTCCCCTTTAAATGCCTTTTTTTCCCTCCATTAATTTCCCAGCTTTTCACACGGCAACGTCTTCATGCATCAAAGCCAAACTCGGGACATTATGAGCGCCCCCTCGTGGCCGCCCCACAATGCACCGCGAAAGCCCTTAAGCCGTCAGCGCTCACGCTTTGACACGAACGCTTAGAAGCGATTAAGAACCGCTCAAGGGCTTCATGACGCGGTCAAAGGGCATGTGGAAAATATTTCACCATTATTTGAGGATCCATGGACATCTTTTTTTAATTCAATAATTTACGGAATATGCATCATGCTAGCAATTTTTGGAGCAAGCTTTCGTTTAATATCACTGGGGAATTCTAAAAATACATGGAAATGCAAATCGTGGAAACTTTGGAAGTCTGGCGTTCTACAGTTGCAACGTCACATTTGCAAAGTTTCCACGATTTTCGCAGTGTAATTTTCCATTTAGAACTGTAAGTAAGTAACCATGGAACGATGCGTATTCCGTTCCATTTAGGAAGTTGAAAAAGTTGTCATGACATATCATGGCACCCTTAACATGTAAATTTCCATTTAATTTTATTCCAATTTCTTGGAATAGAAATGTAATGTTGGCACCCATAACATGTAAATTTCCATTTACTTGTATTCCAAATTTCCAAGTAACCATGGAACGATGCGTATTCCGTTCCATCATTTAGGAAGTTGAAAAAGTTGCCATGACATCATGGCACCCATAACATGTAAATTTCCATTTACTTTCTATTTTAAAACCGGAAACAGTAACCATGACCACTTTTACTTTCCACTTTAGAGCTGAAACCAGTAACCATGCATGACAACTTTAGCACGTGAGTACCCATATTGGAAAAAAGTTAGCATGGAACAATTAATCTATTTGGGAACTGTGGAATTGTAAAAGCGGGAAAATGGTAATCGTGGAAACTTTGGAAATGTGACGTTCTTAGAAGGAACGAAATCATATAGTGTAATGGAACGATGTGTATACCGTTCCATTAAGGAATTTGAGAAAATACCCAGTAGTCATGACATCATGACACTCAACATATAAATTTCCATTAACTTTCCATGTGACATGTAACTTTCCATATGACATGTAACTTTCCATATGACATGTAACTTTCCATCATGACAACTTTTCTTTTCCAACTGAAACCAGTAACCATGATAAACTTTATCACGTGATTACAACATATTGGAAGAAACGCAAGCAATTAAGGAACGATGAGTTCTGGAAATTGTGGAATTCTAAAAAGGAGGGAAATGGAAATCGTGGAACATTGGAACGTGACGATCCATGTAGAAACAACGTTAACTCCAGAACAATAGAACAAAGTGCATGACCAACCGTTCCAGGAAAAATGTGAAAAATCAAACATTTGAAAAGGTTTTGAGAAGCAAAAAAAAAAGGGAGGAAACACCGTTTATAATTTGGGCAAGGGGCTAAACGGAAGGGCCGAAGTGGGAGGGTCAACCATTACCCGTTTAATTGAGCCAGCATTTAAAATGAATGGTCAGCCATTTTCGGAATGAGCAACGCTGTAATTATACTTCACTGACCGCCAGGTTTCGAGGAAAAACTTAATGAAAAATCGCAATACGGCGAAAGGACCTTTTGGAAAACTTTTCATAATAAATCCTCAAGAATTGGCTCCGGGCTCAAGCATTGGAAAATTCAGTACGCAGAAGGCGATTTAATGGAGCGCCACGAGGAAATAGGAAATCTTAAAAATATACAGAAAATAGAACATGTAAAATATGTAAATATATTCTTCGAAATAGGAGAAATATCGCACAAATTACCTTACGAAATAAAGAACGCACCGCTATATAGGAAACTTTCACAAAAAATCCGATTTCAGGGAGTAAAGGGTTACTCAGACAGCAGCTTTACGAATCGTACTTCAACAGGTTCGTATATTACCAAAATTAATACGGAGCTGCATATACCGTATATGAAATTGCACATATCCTGCAAAATCGACACGCTGATTGGTTTAAAAAAATCCATTCACGGTTAACGTTATTTTAAATCAAGTGATGCATGACATTAAAATTGCCAAAATTGACAATCGTAAAGCGTCTGTCTGAGTGTCACCTATAATGATATTATACCTTCAAAAATGTTGCATCATTCGTTTTCATTACATTTCCACCTTACACGAACATTCGAAATGACAATTTTTGCGTAGAAACACGTAATTGTGTACATAATGGACGACTTTGTAATCATTCTGCGCATGCGCGTAGCGGCGCAAATTAGAAATACGAGTCAGTATACAGTCCCAGTAATGATGCCAAAATCCGGATTTTCATCATTTCTGACCATCGATCATTCCAAATTCTTGCACCCGAAGCGATCATTCTTAACGACACTCTCAGAAGGTCATGACAGTATTACTGAACGTATACAGTTCCCTTAAGGGCCGGTTGCACCAACTTAGGTTAAAATCTGAGGTTTGTTAGCCCTGGGTTAAAATTTGACTCCAGGTTAACCTTCGGGTTAGATGTTTGTGTTGCACCAATTAACTTGATGAAATATCCCCAGGGAATTATGGAACCAATTTTTAACCTGCTGAAACCAAAATGGAGGACAGAAAAGGAACTAACTTTTGACGAATGCTGCCAGATTACGCATCCTGGCTTCTCCTGTCTGTGTGACCAAACATGCGCAAGTCCCTAGCTTCATCAGATTCATCCGTTATGTTGTTTTTCCTAAATTAACCTGTGTAACCTAGAGTTACACAGTAAGTTATTCTTAACCTCTGTTGGTGCAACCGGCCCAAAGATTTGTAAATTGTACGCAAAAGGGCATTTTCTTGAAATCACGAGTCAACAATAACTTCAAAATCACGTGAAAGAGATGTTGAGGGGCTCTCTTCGGGATCCCTGAATTTCGTTTTTTTTTCTACCAAAAATTTCGACTTTTGGGGGTAAAAAGCATGTTTTCGGCAGTTGAATCCGGTGTTGTTCGGTAGGTGCACTACTTTTATTTCCGTTGGCCAATTAATCATTTCCTCCCCAATTGAAACCACATGGCCGAGTGACTTTTACTGCCTTTTTCACTTTATTATCGCCCCCCTTTTTTATTTCGGAAAGTTAGTTCCCGCTTAACCCCCTTCTTCCAGGAATTTTCAAAGATTGCCTTCGTTTATGGACCATCCGAACGGAGGAGGGGGCAGCCAGCGCCCCCATTTATATTTCCCCAAAAAATGACTGTGTATCTCCGTGCTAATCTCAATGCTACATAAAGGCTTTTTTTGCCGGAAAAAATGGAGGGGATAAACAGTTTTATAGCGTTCTGGCTTCGGCTATATTTACCCTATATTTATAGATTTAAAGAGCCTTTTTTAGGGGGTGGTCCAATGGCGGAGGCCCACGCGAATATTGCCTAAAAATAGAAGGCCTTTTCGCTAACGAAACATGCAAAGGGGAAAACAAAAAAACTGTTATTTTGGATATTTATCATAAATTATGAACCCTTCAACACCGCCAAAATATTGAATACGGATGTTAGTATAATTGGTTAAAACGTCCAAATTTTGGCAAAAAAAAACTAAAAAGTTTCTTGAAATTCAAACTTAAGAATTGTGTATTCAAGTTTACTACAATCTTACAAATTAATCAAATGTATAAATCACGTTACACTTACATAATACAAGAACATGTTTAGAAAACAAGAATTATTTTAAACATGTGATGTTAAGTCATTTTCAAATAACATCATTGTAATCTACAAATCAAAATGACGTCATTTCTACACATTATTGTAATCTACAAAAAAATGACGTCATTTCTACACATCATCGTAATCTACAAAAAAATGACGTCATTTCTACACATCATTATAATATACGAATAAAAATGACGTCATTTTTACACAACATTGTAATCTACAAATATGACGTCATTTGTACAAAACATTGTAATCTACAAATAAAAATGACGTCGTTTGTACAAAACATTGAAATCTACAAATAAAAATGACGCCATTTGTACAAAACACTGTAATCTACAGTAAAACCTGGAAAAGTGACCCCCTTTGCATGGTGACCACCTGTTTATGTTGACCACTTTTTAGTGTATTGTTTTTTCTAGTGTACATTTCCTGCATAAAAATTCTCTGTATAGTGACCACCTGTCTATTGTGTACAGTGACTAGTGTGGGTTTGTCTTTTTTGCAATTTTTACATTGTCATTGTACCTTATAAAGTGACCAGATAACAGATGAGCCACATTACATCTTTCTTAAACTCATGGATATGATGATTCTGTACTTTTTTGGTTTTGTAGTTTTTTAATTACATTTATTACAGTCTACATGTAAAAGTACAGTGTATATGTTCATTATTTTAATGTAATTCACGCATTCTTTGTATAGTGACCACCTGTGTACAGTGAACAACTTTGCATTTTTTTTGTTGGTGGTCACTCTTAACAGGTTTCACTGTACAAATAAAATTTCCGTAATGATTGTACAAAACTGACCCAAACAACGCCATAAGCTGATGCGTTCTTATCCCAAATATGACGTCACTTCTAACCAGTTTAAACAAAACTGTCATTCGCAGACCGGATTTTGAGCACGCAATGCATGGAAAATACTGACCAACAATGACGTCATTTTCTGTCCGGTTTTTTTTAGGACAAGTTAACTGGCAACCCATGACCTAAAGTGGCGTCATTTAAGAAGATGTCATATTCATGGCTTGTTTAAAAACGCTTGTTGAGGACCCAGGTTAGGAAAAACCTTTACATGAGTCCGTAGGTGGCGCTGGAGTCTCTCGAAAGTATCAAAATATTTAGGCATTTTATGAGCCTGCATCACCCCGAGTGGGCCGGGGTGAACAGCCGTCCGCGCGGCCGGGTCAGAGGTCAAACGCGTATTTATGCTAATGGGAGATATAAATGAAAAAGTGGGATATTATTTTCGGGTTGAATCACGAGTTTCACTAGCGTCATAAAATTTCGCTTTATACCCGATCCTGGCCAGCTCCCCGCCATGACTTATGTGTTTGTATTTATGGCGCATCGCCGTGCCGTTTTTCTATATTTCAAGTCCACTTTTTGAGGGTTTTTGGCCGTTAATGCGCGCCCTCTCCCCAGGGGGGCGCTGCTTTCGCATTCCGAGAGTGCGCCACCATTTGCATAAGCGCAAATAATAACCGCAATTTCGCTAAGCCTGCTTTTTTTCCCGTGTTCTATGGAAAAATATTGCATTTTTTGGAAGGGAAAATACTTATGAAAAGGGGCAAAAGGGCAAAGCAAAGGGTTTTTCGCGAGTCCTGGGGCCAGGGGGCGCTGACTCCGGCGGCGAGAACAAATATCCATTAAATAAACAATTTCCCAAAATCTCGGAAATTTGTGCTTCGAAATGAACTGCATTACTTCTATAATTTGAAGCAACTTTCAAAAATATCTTAAATTTTAGAAAAATCTACCAACTTAATTATCTCAAGATACTATCAATTTTTTCCAGTACTCGTTTTACTTTAATATTTCAAGAACCGGTATTTAAGGAAATGTGTCATATTTTAAAGTAATGTGTATAAATTTTCATATTTAAAAATAAAGTCATATTTCTTAAGTTACCAGAAAGTTTTCTTTTACGGATGAGGGTATATTTGGTTAAAACGTCATAAGTTTGGCGAAAAAACTAAGTTTCTTAAAATTGTGTAGTCAAATTTACTATAACCTTACAAATTAAATGTATACATCATGTTACATATTACAAAACAATGTTTAGAAAACAAGAAATTATTTACTATGCCACGTCCAAATTACGTCATTTTCAAATAACCTCATCGTAATCATCAAATCACACTGACGTCATTTTTACACACCATTGTATAAATCTACAAATGAAGATGTCATTTTTACACAACATTGTAACCTACAAATCAAAAATGACGTCATTTTTACACAACATTGTAACCTACAAATCAAAATGACGTCATTTTTTCACAGCAATGTAACATACAAATAAAAATGACGTCATTTTCACACACATTATAATCTACAAATAAAAATGACGTCATTTTTACACACCATAGCAATATACAACGGTAAAATGGTCTAAAATTTTTCCCAACTTTTTTCCAATATTAATAATTCATCAATATCCCGCTACACACAACAATGTCCTCACTTTAAAATCTCGCCAAATTCTGTTATTCTCCCACTGAAAAATTTCCAAAAAAAAAACAAATACGAAAAAGGCGTTGATATCAAATTTTCTCCATCATAAATTTCAACAAATTCTTGCGTCATCGCAGGTCATCACCTCCCCGAGATAAATGTTTCGTTTTTGAAGTGTCCAGGAGGCCATTTCGCCTCAATTATTCATTTTTTTTCACCAAATTCCCGATAGGTGGAAGAAAAAAAAAAGCCATTGGCCATTAGACATTTATTTCTCAAATATTTATGATTTTTTGTTGGTCTGGGCCTATTTGGGCAAAAAGGTCATTTGTTATAAGGTTTTGATGCGAGTACGTCTGACATTCATTTAATATGGTGGTAAGGGGGATCGGTGGCCCCCTTCAGGTGAAAAATTCCCCTTAATTTCCCCCAGAACGGGTATTATTAGTCCACCCCACCTTAAATCATAGTAGACAACTTATAGTTTAATTAATTTCTTACTTCAACTTGTCACGGCTTTTTTTTTTCTTCTTCCATAAAATCGTAAAAAATGACGCCAAAACAAATTAATAACTGGATACGTTTTCAAAATTAATTATATATGGAAATTGCGCATTGTTGCTGTTTCGAATGAGTGCCCAAGCACTTGACCCAGGTCATTGCCGAAAAAACGTTGGCCTGAGTGGAGAAATTTCACCCCGCCAGGGGGTGCAACATCCCTATGAAAGCTAGTCTTTAGCCTCATTTATATATAACTGACATCACGTGGAAAACGTGGTAGCGTGCTTTTTAGTTCTTGTCAATATTTCCAAAAAAAATTTCAGATTTTTTCCCAACAAGTTCCATATTTCCTAAAACTTTCGATTGCCTTATGTGAAAATGTTGCTAACATTATTTCTCGCATGAACATGTTCTACGTTTCTTAAAACTTTCGAAGTTTTCTTCTGAAAATTTCCATTTTATTTAGACAACGTTTCTTCAATTTTTCCTAAAAGGGCAGATTGCAGATTGTTTTGTCAAATGTTAAATTTTCCTATTAATTTTCTAGTCAAAAATTTCCTATTTTTTCTCGAAAATCCGTTTAAATGTACATGTATGTCCTAAATTTTACTTCCACCTCCTTTTTCCAGGAAAAAAAATACAAAAAAATTTTCCTAAGCTTTATTTCGAAATTTGAAAAATATTCCATTTTCAACTTCAGATTTTATATATTTCCTTAAACTTTTAATTTTGAAATATTCTAATAAAAAAATTTCCCAAATGTTTCACGAAATAAACAACAGAATGAACAGATTTGAAAAAAATCCATTTTTAATATAAAAGTTTTATGAAGCTTTATTCAGAAATTTGTGAAAATATTCCATTTTCCACCTCAGATTTTACACATTTCCTTAAACTTGATAATTTCAAATGTGAGACAAAGCGTCTCAAATTTAAAATTCAAAAATGTCCCCAAACTATTCCCGAAATAAACACCAAATTAGAAAAAATAAATATTTTGAATCTAAAATTTTTATGCAGCTATATTCAGAAATTTGAAAAATACATATTCCATTCTCAATTTTTAGATTTGACACATTTCCTTAAACTTTTCATAATTTAAACCTTACATTTTTGAAGTTTTATAGCAAAATTTCCCCGATCGTTTCCCGAAACAAACACCAGATGGGGCGACGAACATGACGTCTTACTTAAGTTAACGAGCTTTAACGTACTGTATTACAGAAAATACATTGCAGATATGTATATCAAATTAAAATGCTCATAAAATACATTTTGAACGATTTTTTCACGGGGTACGGTATCACTTACCACACCGAAAAGGGTTAAAAAAATCTTTTTAAAAACCAACCCGAGTTGCTTCCAGTATAGGAAACTGAGAAGTGTTTTGGTTTTAAAAAAACTTTGTTGAATGTACACAAAATGAATTGTGGGTAGGAAAAACAAACCATAACAGCATCGTAAACAATGTCTAAAAAGACGGAAAGTGTAAAATACGCTTTTAAAAAACGAGCGGAGGGAAGCGAGAAAAGCGCATTAATTAGGCCTAAAGGCGCGTTTCAACGCCTTTTACTACTAGTTAACACGGATCGATTTTCGTTAAGAGTTCAGCGCCCTCTAGCGACTAGCGGATGAACGAAAACGGCGTCACGGAGCGCCGTAAAATGGAATGTTGCTTTGGAAGTTGGAATGGAATCAATATTGCGTAAAATTTCGAAAAATATTAGAAATTGATTATCATAAATAGAATTTTGGAGAAATGATTGGTTATAGATGTACACTTGTCTTTAAAAAAATATTTTTAAAATATTAGAAATTTTTGCCAAAATGCAGTAAATTTGTAAAACGTTTTTAATACAAATATTAAACATATATTTTGTCAAAATATATAAGTTTGTTTACAAAATATATAGGGAATTTTGCTAAATTATAAGAATTTACAAAATATATAGGGAATTTTGGAAAATTATACGAATTATTTACAAAATATAGGAGATTTTTTTTGGCAAATTATACGAATTTGTTATCAAAATATAGGTGATTTTGGCAAATTATACAAATTTATTTACAAAATATAGGGTATCTTGAGAAAAGTATAACGTATTCCTATAGGAAATACTGAGAATATATGGTTAAAAACTGTTAATTTAGTGAAAATGTTTCATTAAAAACGTCGTCAACTTTACAAAAATTTGTTGTTATAAGAAATTGGTGACAAAATATAGCATATTTGTAAACGTTTTAAGCAAACAAATATTAAACGAACATTGTCAAAATTTCAAGAATTGACAAATCACAAAAAAAAAAAAAAAAAAAAAAAAATACAAAATATAAAAACAGAATTTAATTAAATTATTATAAGATATGTCAAAATATAGGAAATTTTAACAAGTTTGAAGAAATTCTGACAAAATATAGCCCATTTAAACCGCGAAATGCATCCATGAATGTTTAGTAAAAAAACAATTTTGTGAAGGAATGCTTGGCTAGAAAATAGTTAACTTGTGTCACGATTTTGCCACATATATTTACCACATTTCATGATTTTGACAAAAACACCAATTTATGTGAAAAATTATCCGGTTTTTTGAGTTTTATAACCACGTCAGTCATCGTAGATAAGCGGGTTTTTCGAGACGATCAAGGGGCAGGGGTCAGATAAAAATAGCCAGTGGTCAGCGCGAAAGTTCCGTGCAATGGGTGGATCGTTCCGTTTATTAATGCTCGTTAAGTTTTATGATTGATGCACTGGCGAATAAAAAACGCGGGCTAAATTTAGGCATTTTTTTAATCGAGGGTCTTCCCGCAGTGCTGCCAAATTCCTTAATAATTAGTTAGGCCTAATTCGTATTCGTAAGCGAAATTAAGGTAAACCAAAGTCAGGTCGAGTGATTAATTGCACCACTGATTATTCCTCTAATGAATGAATTATAGGCAGCTGTCCCGGAACCGCTTGGGGGCACTTCAATCACTTCAGTAACAACAGTATTTGGAACCGACACTCGATTCAAATTCGCTTTTAATGCTATTTTTAACTACTCGCGTTATAAAACAATTTTCGAGTTGTTTAATCTTTCATCCCTTTACTCCGGGCTGATTTTTCGAGCCAGACGCCAAACCCCTTCATGAATCATTTCCCATTTTTCGGAAAATTAAATCCAGGAAAGGATCGCAACTAAGCCGCCATCTTGAATCGGGAGCCCTGTTACCATTTTGGTGTTAAAAACATAACTTCATTCAAGATTTTTAATAACGTTTGTTGTAATGTTTTTAAGACCAATTTTTATCCAGCAATAACATCTCTGGCAACCAAGTTGCGGGATATAAATTGCCTCGTATGTGACGTCCTTTACATGATTCATCGTATAAGAACAGAAATTTCTTTAATTTTCTTTTCCCAATTAAAAATATCGTCGAATCGGCATACAAGCTCCGGTTTGATGAGCGGAATTAGACGCCTATAAACTCCCAACACACGGGGAATCCTCAAGCAATAATATCTGGCAGCAAGTTTCGGGAAATAAATTTCCCGTGTGTTACAGCCTTTCCACGAATCAATCATGTAAAAACTGCAATTTCTTGGGTCCACATGGGTCTTTTCCCAATTAAAAATGGCGTCGAATCGGCACGCAAACCCCGGTTTGATGAGCGGAATTAGACGCCTATAAATCCCCAACACACGGGCAAACACCAATCTGGCAGCAAATTTCGGGAAATAAATTGCCCCATGTGTGACGGCCTTCACATGATTTCTCATGTCAAAACTGCGATTCCTTGGGTCTCTTCCCAATTAAAAATGGCGTAGAATTGGCACGTAAACTGCGCCCTTACAAAAATCTGAAGGTATTTTTTAAGTTGTTAATAGGTATCAAGTTCATTTAGGTATCGGAAAGGTATTTTT
>JAQGAO010002164.1:0-20695 GCA_034697705.1 Ommatoiulus sabulosus | reverse complement strand
AATTTTCCTGACTTTTCTAGCAAAAAAGGCTATTTTTCCTGACTTTTCCTGACATTATTTTTCTTGCCTGACTTTTCATGACTTTTCCTGACTTTGCAGAAACTGGCAACCCTGCACATAGTTGAAATGGCCACATCAAAAACTGAATACCATAATGTAAAAATTGACATGATCATATTTGGTCTTTCCAACATCCTATACTGTATACGTGTATACCATAGCATGTTGCTTTATACAGTACATGGACAATCTTAACTGAATGTCATATTTCACACATGTCAGTTGGGGTGGGTCTTTTTGGTGTACCACACGCTCTCTTGTCATGTTTCCAGGCTTAAAATTATACAAGTACATGGGATATTTTGTCACAGATCTGCTGAACATTGTTTCATGCATGACCTATCGTACCATATAAATACTGTATGGTCATACATGGCTTTTATGTCTCAAGGTTTCATGTCTTGCCATGAGTTTCACAATGCTAACAAGTGTTGTCAACAAACAATGTTAATAATTCATAATTTGCGACATCTGGTGTTCAAGCACTTTGAAATAACGTCCTTGGACACAGGTAGCTTTAACAAAGTAGAATTTTATACCGTATCCAGTATCACCTTAGTGGTACAGTATTTTGATGATGATTTTACGAAGTACCTTGTTTTTATAACTCTGTGAAACGAATTTTCGCATTTTCTTTTCAAAAACACAATAAAAAGATACGTAGCTTAAAATATTGATTTATTTCTATTTCCACCCTCAAATTTTTTTCAAGTTGGTATGGCATACCGCCCATGTTCGTAGGGTTTGCCATCTTATAGGAAAATTTGTGAATGTGATTACACGAGTTTGTGAGGTGTTTAAAATAGGTCTTAAAGTTTTTGGGAACATGTGCAATGCATATGAAGAAAAAATACCAAATTTTCCAAGTTTATTTTTTAAAATTTTGATTATATTCTGTTTCCTGAGATTTTTAATGACAAATGCCAGCTCAAAGTTGTACCTACTGTAATTTCAAATAGTATTGATCACAAATAGTTGCTTGGTTAGGCAGGAGTAAGGGACACGAATTCCATAATACAGTAAGTGATGATGACTAACATGATCTTAAGTCTTTCACAACCTTGGCGTACATGTTCACCAAGTGTTTCACACTTTTCTGCGATGCCAAATGTTTCAACTGACCGATACAAGACGGCAATCCCTATAAACAATTTTTAAGTTCTGTCATTTTTAATTCCATTTTGTGTACATAACTGTGCATTTTAATTTTGTAAAATTTGGTAACCGAGCCTGCAGCTTCAGAAGTGGCGCAATCAAGTTAAAATCTTGAATTTTCAGAGTTTTGAAATCGCATTTATTGAATGGTCTATGTCAAACTAAGTTTTGCAATACCACCATGAGCCGAAAATATGAGATGCTTAAATGCATCCTTTTCTATGAATATGAACATCTTACTTAATAACGTATTAAACCGGAAATTGACAACTTTTGAATAATGTCACTTCTGAAACAGTGATGCGACATATTATATATTTGACCAAATATGACATGTACATGTCCATACATAACGATTTTTTTTTTAAAAAAAATGAGAAATGCCTCCCTCTAATCATCAATGACGGTTAAACAAAAACTGAAAAAACCAAATGTTCCGTTTTGGCCCCCCTGAAGACGGCGCCCCCCTTAGGTGCGCCACTATTTCCACGATGGTTCCTATCCATCTTTTCCGCGCCCAGGATCCCCTGGCTGGTGGGAGAGTGCCAGAGTGGGGTGGCAACTGCGAAGCTGCCAGCAACGCAAACACTCGTGACGTCACGCAGAAACCCTATACATGTACCACGCAGCCTGACATTGATCACATGCTTCTTCGTACTCTTGGATGTGCGATTCCCTCGCACGAGGTTATGAGTCCAAGGTCCAGCTCGGTCTCGAGTCAACAACATCACCCAGCTGATATCGTGCGTCTTATCAGATCAAACGCAACTCTGCAAACTCGGCGACGCATTTTCGTCGACATTTTGTGTCGTTTTCCTTGCCTTTCGTACGTTCAATCGATTCGTGGCAATAAGTGGCCTCAGCAATGAAAGTGTTCGTCGTTTCAGCGCTGCTCCTCCTGTGGACATTTCTGCGCACGACCCACGCCCAGGGTTACTACCAGCCAGAGCAGCTTCATTTATCGTATCCTGGTAAGACCAGTCTTAATATTTCGTCCAACATGCTTATTAGAAACGGCGGGCGCAGCCTCCTTAATGAAGCCGTGCTATTTTTCGGAACGGAAATTCTGGAGAAGAGACAGCGGCCATGTTTAACGATCTGCTCCTAATAATAGAATCGATGGGCGTGAGGATCACGCGATGAGGCTATAAAACAAAGATGGCCGAACCCATCTGAAAACCAACTCAATCCGTGCTAAGGCATGGGGGTTCCCGAAAATGGTGGATGGCCACCCGCGTGGAACAGTTTGATGTATGGCTATGCTTAAAATTGGGCATGTATGAACATGGCGCCCCCCCATCCCATAAAATTTAACTGACTCATTTCATCCTAAATTCGGTAGAACATCATAACCTTAGCTCGTGGTAGGTCGGGTCAAATATCCTGGCCTGGGGGCCCGCCAAACAAACTGACCTGGGGGGAAGCACACATCCTGACCTGGGTCTGAGGGCCCACCAAGGATCCCGACCAGGGGGCCCTATATATTGACCGTACGTGTTTATTCACTGTAGATAGTTGTCACAAGCAGACCATAAGCAGACGACGCGTAATGGCTCCGCCAAGATCAGACAGTTTTGGGTCACGTTCAACTCGATTTTTGGGTCGCGATCAACTTCATTTTTGAAGTCGCGATCAACTCGAGCTCCCGTCTTCCAATTCAGCCACGTTTGCCGGATCTAGACTTTTCAGTTTTCACCTGATTACTTGGCAGAGGATCGACTGGACTTTTTTGTTGCGATGCCACGCGAGGGACTGTTGGAAGCTACCCGAGATAAAATTAATAAACAATCGTGAGTAAAACGGAAAATTTTCGAAACCAATTACCGGTGGTAGGCCTAACCACTGTGGCCTAACCACCGCTTGAATTACCACACCAAATGGTAAATTTTCATCACAGCTGCGTAGTTCAAACACAGCTGAATTTGTTTTTCACACATATGGAAGTTTGAAGTTCCAAATTCATAAATCTTTCCATATGATTTTTCGTCTGCAGAGAATAAAAAGTGCTTCAGTCTCAATTATTTACTAATTTCCTTAAAATTGGAATAACGATGCATCAATTTCGTGCAACTATCGGGTTGTTCCACGGGGCAATCGAAAAAATCCCACAGCTGGGAAACATTACATATCAAACCCCAGACATACTCTTTTAATAATCGTTCTGCTCTGCCACACCTGGGAGAACATTATCAGTAAATCGCAAGCATCAATATACCCAAATCCGTGACTACAATCAATCTACCGATGAATCAAGAAAACGTTACTAAAAGCCGCGTCAAGCCCGGACATTGCTGATCGACAACCTACAACAGAAACTACCACCACTCTGGACTCAATCCTGCTCTCGCTGAAAGAGTTATCAGGAACTTTAAACCGCCACGAAGAACACCTCAACAATATTCCTAATCAAATCCAATCTATAACACTTTGTATTAACACACCTTAATACCATCCAAGAAAATCTGGATGGAAAAATTAACACACTCCAAGAATCACTAACACATCGCCAAAACGAAAACGAAACACGTTTTGAAAAATTAAAAGCCCATATCCAAAGCCTCCAATCCGGAAACCCTTATCAAACCCCAGACCCCTTTACTATTAACCAACTCCAGGATAAACTAGAAGATCTGGAAAATTATACCAGAAGGGAATCCCTCATCATCTTTAATCTCCCCCCACCAGCTCCTCCAAACACATGGGAAAACCAAGTCAGATTACTCTTTCAGCATGCTGACCTTACAAATGCCAATAATATACAACTGAAGGCAGCCCCACCCTCTGGGGAAACCAACTGAGGACAGACCTCCCCCCCAGTTATAGTTAAATTCAGTCACAGGCCAGACTCCGCCATCTTCTTCTCTAAATTTATCAAAAACATTCACCAAATCAGGAAGATAACTGGATTCACAAAGATAGGGTTGAAACAAAGTTACGCTAAACAAACACTCCAAAAAAGGAAACTCCTTCTCCCTTACTTCATTTACCTAAAAAGAAACAGACACAGAGTCAAACTTATTGACAGCACCCTTGAACTTAACAACCAAAAATTCAGAATTGATCCTAACTCAAACAGCATCTATCCACCCATTATCTATCCACACATATGGGACACTATAGAAGTAGAAAGCCCTAGAAGTAATCATCCAACTGTTCCCCTAACCTCTCCAAACACAAATGCAACACAAATGAAGCCATACCCTTCTCTGACGTTGCAAAGAGGTAGGAACCTAAACCCCCCAGCACAAGCTAACCAAAACCCAAGACTGCAAACTTTCTCAAAATAGAAATAACCCAAAAAACTGATAAACAACAACAGACCCCACACAGCATCCTTCATAAAATTTCTGGCATGGAATGTAAGAGGCATCAATTCAATTATAACAGATTCAAATGCCCTAAATACTATTTACAAACACGACATCATATGCCTATCAGAAACATAGACAATGATTCCTTCTACCTTTCTTTCAAGTGGATTTAACTTTATCCACACGCCAGCTACAAAGCAATCGAAATACGGACGACCCTCAGGTGTAATGATATTGGCATTCGATAAGGAGAAATGCAAACTAATTGAGGCCCTTGACACCTCCACTGAATGGCAGTTCATCAAAATACAAATTAGCCAAGACAAACTCAATTTAATAGTGGGATCATTATACCTACCAAACAACATGCCCAACCATCTTAGAACTAAACTTATAAATATCTTAGAAACCCACCGGTCTGACTAACTCATTCTTATGGGAGACTTAAATGCTCATACCTCAAGACTAAACTCACCACTCCCAACTGTGACCACAAACCCCTATATAGCCTTATATCGTAAATCCTGCGACAACAGCACCAATGCCCAGGGTCGTTGGTTGGCAGACTGTGCGGATAATCTCCATCACACTTTGTTAAACGGCCGCACTAGGGGTGACTACAGGGGCACTCCTACTCGATATGATAACAAATCTTACAGTGTACTGGACTACACAATTATCAGTAGAACTGTGCTACCTATGGTAGAATCATTCTCAATCCTCCCTCTTCCAAACTCCGATCATCTCCCGATCACAACGATCTTAAAGTTAAAGGACGATATTACAAGACAAACAAATTTAACATATTATTCGAAAATAAGATGGGACCCAGCCCTAGCACATAATTTTTATCAAAGCATAAACAGATGAAAGCAACATAAAAAACGTGGAACCCCCCCAGATGTATCCAATTCTCAAAGATGCAATAATATCCACGGCAAATGAACTTTCTCTGATATATCATATTGATGTAAACAAACCCAATTTAAGAAATGCCCCCTGGTTTAATGCCGAATGTTCAAGATGCAAAAGAGACTTAAGATCGACTACTACTAAACTATTCACCCTGAACCCAAACTACCATACCCTTATCAATCTGGAAGAAGCAAAGACAAAGTTTAGGGATTGTTGCAAAAACTCAAGAGCCAGACATTTATTGGAATGGCATTATAATAAACTAATTCAATCAAAAGAGCCCTCCGAGTTCTGGAACCTAATTTGTAGGTTCCACCATTCATACAACCACTCACCACCACGTCACGCAGCTCTTGGGCTTGTCGTGGGGTACATGAATCTGAGAATCGAGCTCTTATTCTAAAAACTAAGAAAATGCCCCATTAGATACTATCACTTACACATGAATAGATTTTTCATCTGAAAGTAGATTTTTTTTGTTATTTTGCCGCTACAAATCAAAAATTGTATGAATTTTCTCGTTTATTTCTAAATAAATAATTAAATAAAGGAATAATGCACCTGCACGACTGCACGTGCAATTTATCTATAGCGAAGGCAATCATATGTTTGTTACAGTAAAATTATGAAGTACCCCAACATGTCTGATCTAGGCGGAGCTAGCACGCGTCGTCTGCTTGTGAAAGTTATAGTAAAGTACCCCACAAAGGACCATAATGTCTGATCTAGGCGGAGCCAGCACGCGTCGTCTGATTGTGAAAGCTATGGTTATAGCGTCCAAGACTGCAATTAGGCAAGAATTGACATAGTCACTCATACGTCCATATTTTCCAATATAATGTCACAAATCGCTCCAAATATGGCCACAATATCCATGTAAACTTTCCATTCATGTCCAATTTCTGGTATGACCAATCCATACATGTTGCCATGTTAAGGCCCTAAGTAAATTTTCCACATTTAAGGGGCCATACATTGCTCCATGTTAAACTCCATCCATGCAACTTCCAAAAATGTCCAGTGTTTAGGATGGAGAGGGAGGGGGCATGAGGTTTTGTCAATGTTTTGGAGGTAGAGTATTGTTTATTGAATCTAAAAAAGAGGCATTTGGAACGTACTGTACATGTACTGAATATCCTACACTGAATTGCCTAAATAGTTTTCGAGATAGAGCTATACATGAATTGCTGAAAATGAAACATGACACTGGGGAACGTACCACATTTCAGCAATGTATTGAAAACTTTGGGAAACACTCTTCGTATCGGAATTCTGCGCACAGGAAACCGTAGATGGTATTTTTCAACAGCAGTAGTGGCACTACGATCTCAGAAACCATAAACATGCAACATCTCGGCATATTAGGCATTTGTGAAAAGTACAGTTTGCTTAAGACGTCTACAATGTCACTGTCAATAGTCAGAACGAACGAAATCTGACACTTCTTGTACCATCACTAAAAAACCAGAACAGCCAACTGCAGCTCTACAGCAAAATCAAACAGGATTATTTATTTGGTCGAATCAAAAATTAGATGTTTATGAAACTCAGCGTTTATCAAAAAGACGTAAAAAAAGAAACTTTTTCACTTAATGTCTGGACATTTTTTTTTACAATTCTTTATCTCAGTGTTTCTCAAAGTGTGGTCCACAGACCCCTAGAGGTACTCACAAAAATATTTTCACCCTCATTCCCTCATTCTCTCACGAGTATAGGCAGGAGTGTTCCGGAAGTGGTTACTTGATTATGTTTTCTAGAATTTTCTAAGGTAGAAGCAAGGTATGGACATGTGCGATTTCAGATGCACAGTTTGATCTCAACAGTATAATGTTCTTTTGCTCTTACTCGTCATACATTGTATATATATAATGGAGTATTCAAGAGTATTTCGAGAAATGTTCAAAATGTTTAGTGAAGTCTGTATTTCCAGAATAGAAAATGCAATATAATTTAATGATCATTTAAAAGTTAACTCTGCATGGTGCAAGTTATAAAACCGGAATTACCATGTTCGTAAAATGTTCGTAACATGCATTCATTGGTATGCATGTTACGAACATTTTACGAACATGGTAATTGTACATTGGGGATGATCAGGCAATGTTATTTAACAATCTAAGCAGGTAGGTGTTGAACCCTCATTGGTCGATTAATACCTCCACTATAAAAATTATTTGGAACATTGGATTTCCAAAACGCGATGTGGCACTTCCATGGTCAATTGATGTGCACCCTTTCAACAAGGAATACATGTACACAGTATAGAAACTTCGGAGGAAAATGTCAGTGAACCCTATTTCTGTCGACAGATGACCCAACCAAGATGACCGTTACCTGGTCGACGATGACCGACACGAATTCGTCGATATGCGAGTATGGTACCTCAAGCTTTACCAGTCAGGTCGAGGGCTACAGGACACTCTTTGTGGATGGTGGAGAGGCGAAACACTCGCAAACCATTCACCGAGCCACAATGACAGATTTAGTACCTGGACAACGATACTGTAGGCATTGCATAAAATTTTATTTTTCATAATCGAAGGCTAAGCAAATCCATTTTTCCACCCAAAGGGGGCGTGGACCCAATCAGCAACTTCGCCCAACCCCAACAGCACAAAATCACACTTAAGACATTCTGGTAATGACTTACTTGGTGCAACATGTATATGTACAAGTTGTATATCAATCCAGATATAAAGAGTACATGTATCGACTGTACATATATTTGGAAAATGAAATATACATGATATTTTTGGAAAATATCATTTGGGGATGATATACATGTATGTGAAGATTATAACATTGAAGACAAGGCATATAATAGGCGTGTTTTGACAAGCATTTTTCACGTTTTACGAGTAACCATTCTCAACATGTAAAAACATGTTCTGCAAAGAAAATGCAATTCCAAATTTGCATGTTTTGACACATTTCTGAAATTATGGAATAGGCCTACATTTTATTCCAAATTTTCCATATTATACTTGTAGGAAAAATAAATAAAGGTCAATAAAATACTTTTACATAATAGAATTCTCCTTTAATTATTCCAAATTAATTAGGAATTTAATAAGGAAAATAATTGTTTTGCAAATTGACTTCGCATTTGGGAAAACTCTGAAGAATCGTAAAATTATCTTTAATTTCTGTAATGTCGAAGGAAATTAAAACATTAGGGATACTCAGACAAAAATTTTGTGAATCGCACTTGGGAACTCGCGAAGTAACACGAATGAATTAATTCGTAAACAGCGATAACCTTGAAAAAATTTTCCAATCAATCGGTGTGTCGATTTTGCACCGGTGACGTCGCGACTGCTAAAGTGCGATTCGCAAAGCTTTGGTATGAGTACTTCTAATATAGCCTAGTATGAGTCAAGATAGATACATTATATGTAACGAAAGATTCACATTTGAAACCTTTTTTTAAAATTAGCATAAACGATGACTAAAACATGTTTAGTAGCAAATTCTAATGTTAAGAGTTTTGGTGCTTCAGAATTCTCAACTAAACATCATGGATGACAATGACAAAATAATGGTAAAGTTATGAAAACTACACAAATCTTATTATTTAATATGCTTTAGTTGTTGTGGCGATTTTAATGCATGTACTTTTACAAACTGCTAAAAATGGTCCAACTTTGTCTGGGGTCAGAAAAATGGATTGTTTAAGCCAATATGAATTGGCAATATTTCCTTGAAAATGGTGTTACCAGCAAGCTTGACAATACCGCATGTTTTGGGGGCATTGTTTAGGGTACCACTGTGGCAGTATGTTGGGCTGGAGTGAACTTTACTTTTTTAAGGCAATGCCATCAGGAGTCGACTGGAGCCCCCGATTCGCAGTTTTTGGGGACCTGGGGAACGAAAACGCGCAATCGCTGCCTTACTTGCAAGAAGAAACGCAGAAAGGATTGTATGACGCCATCATACACGTCGGTTAGTACTGGAAAATTGAATAAAAGCACATGTAACGAGACACTTGCCAAAACTTGAAACCTTATTATTGTGAAAAGCATTCGCCTGTGACAGATACTGATTGTGAATGGCATTGCCAAAAACTATGACCTGTTTGGTTAAGTGCAAGCATTGAATGTAGCCAGACTGTCTGTCATCAGACGGTGGCCAAATTTGATGTCAAAATTCATGGAAAAACAATCCAATATGCGATCCGAATGGAAAGTCTATGCAGATTTCGTCAATAAGGCGATATCACTCGATTTTCAATCCAGACGATATATTGGAGTATACTGGATTGTACTGTATTGTACCGAACTGATTAAAATATATTTTTTTTTATCCAAAATCACTTGATTTTTTCTCATTCGATGCGTGATGATGAGCCGAGTCCTAAATAACTCATAAAAACGCCAAAAATCGAGTCTAAGTGGTCGGAAAATGGATTTTCTATTTTTGAAAAATTGATTTTTGGCATTTTTGAACTCATTGTTGACCCTTTCCTATCGTTTTTTACCGTTTTTATGTTTGTTTTTTTAAACCTATGTGTCATTTCCTGTCGAATATGCGTAAAATCAATCATATGGACTTCATTTTGATTCGACAACAATCGAAAGCTCGTCGACCAGGTCTTTTAATGATGATTCGATGAATCGTTGAAAAAAGTCACGTGGTTCCGGTTCTTAATTCTGCATATGGTGCATTAATGGTCAATTAAAACGCTCAATTCGTCTAACTGGTTAGTTTTCCCCTATATACAGTAGAAGTTTATAACATTTCCAAATTACTAGTTACAAAAATTAGTACATTCTAAAGTTCAAATGTTTTTTATTAATTTCTAACTGATTATAATGAACGCCTGAGAAACCTTTTAAAGTGTGAATTTCCAATTCCTTGTTATACAAGTACATGTAGTTCCCTTCGTTATCTGTAGACATCTAACAAAATAATGCCATGAATATACATGTATACATTTGAAAACGCATTTGTGAATATATTTCAGAACGTTATTTCAGCTAAATAATACTGAATAATAAAATTCCAAGAAAATCTTTTCAAACATATTCCGTACATTCAATATAATTCAATTCAATTCAACATAATGTAAGTCAAAATGCTTAAAACATAAATTTTTATCATTTTGTGGAATGACATTTTCCCAATTTGTCTGGAATTATCATGTCAAAATGAAGTTAGACAAAGTTTTGGCAATGAATTTGATTAGTTGTCTAGGAAGGGGAATTGACTTTTCCCGCACCCTGTATGGGGTCGAAATCTTCACAGATTTTATTTATTTAAATAGACTGGCTGATGCAACTTTCAATTGTGTGCCACACTTTTTGTGGTGCCTGAGAATGGAATGCCGTTTATGATAAACAGCTTTTAAGTCATGCGAAACGAAAGTCGGAAATGATTCTGATGCAAGATTTTGAAAAAGTTGCTATATACTGTGATACAGAACTGGAGCTAATAGAGCAAATAGTTCCGAGATAATCACTTAAACAATTTTTTTATTATAAATATGACAGACTTGTTTTTAATATCGTGTTTTGAAAGTAAACACGCGTATATGTTCGGAAATGTAGCTTTGTGTTGTACAACAGAGTTCTCCCAGACCTGAAAAACCCGGAAAATTCAGAGAAAAGTTAGGGAAGAATGATTTATTTTGAAACGTCAGGGAAGAATGTCAGGGAAATTTAACGTATTAATGTTGTCACAATCCAAAATAAGCGTTTATACGTGGTTATTTCAGGGCTCATTTGCGAAATTTTTAAAATTTTCCTAGTTAAAATTTGCAAAATGTTCACCAATTTCAGAGGATAAATGTGTAAGATTTTCAACAGTTTCCGAGTTGAAACTTTCAAAAGTTTCAACGGTTTCCGAGTACAAATTTTCAAAATTTTTCGAATACAAATTTTCAAAAATTGTCATCCTAATTTTGTTACAAAATTTTAACTTCTTTGTTAATTTTTTTTACATTTTTAAAAATTGTCATTAGTAAATTTTGCTAAATATTGAATTTTGTTCTGTATCGATTTTGAAAAATAATGCTGATAACATGACATGCGTCAGGAAAATTTTTTTAAAATCCTGGAAAATTCAGTGAAGTTGTAAATGAAATTTCTGAGGGAACCCTGTAAAATCCCCAAACTATGTAATTCTGGATTCAACAGTACCTTAAATTTTAAATTTGGTGAAACTTTTCCATATGGGGTATTCCACGAGGAGTACCAAACCCACATACAGTATTTCCAATACTTGAAATTTGTTTTTCCAAAATTCGTTTTATTAAACGTATTTTTACATCAAAGACGTTTCCTTCAAAAAGATAGAATGCTTTTCACATCACGAGGTTTCTTGTTTCTTTAAGACATATACATTAATATCCTCATTTATTACTTTTTTTCCCTTAAAACTCAGGTGATTTTGCCTATGATATGGATTCGGTATGTATTTTTATGACAGTTTAATGATAGCTCGATGCAGATTATAAAATCAGACATTCTTTGAAAACTGAATTTTTTTTTTAGAATAATGGACAATATGGTGACGAATTCATGAGACAAATTCAGCCAATCGCAAGCTACGTGCCGTACATGGTGTGTGTCGGCAACCACGAGCAAATGTAGTACGTATACGTATAAGTATATATAGAAAATCAGTCACCCTTTAGATAATTAAAATATGGTTGAAAATGAAAAATTTAAAATTTTCTAAAAAATATTTTAGCAACTTTTTAAAAGGTTGAAATTTCAAAACATATTTCTGTATTTTAACTTGTTTTTGCGTTTCATGCACTGAAAAGCTAGATTTCATCGTAATTTTTTAGCATGAAGTAAAGTTTCAAAAATTCCAGATAACATTTATTTCATTTTGTTATTAACATTGACAATAGCACTTAAAATACACGTAGAAAATTTACAAATCAAAACAGCTGTGTATGATTCAACTAAGAAAGAATAGTCGAATATTAGGGTCACTCGAAGAAAACCAGTTTGCAGTTTTGTCAGATAAAATATATCGTGTGAAAAAGCAGCCAAATAATTGGTCTGAGAAATTCTTCCAAGATTATTACCGTTATAGCAAGTTGCTTCTCAACTGCCAAAACTGAACTGCTTTTCTTCGTTGTCTTCAGTGAAGGGTATCCCTAACACATAATTTGTATTAAATGTTATAAATTCTGCAGGCTCAATAATGTTTTGCAACCCTGTTGTTTGCACCTTAATTAGACTCCTATGGTGTTGCCACCTGGAGGCTATTTCATGTCCACTAAAAAAAATGTCTGGAGACGTGGTTGCTCCTTTATAACTCTAATAATGCGATAGGTATTGTAGGTGTTGTGAATTTTAACATGTATGATGTTTCAAATTTCAACACAATCGTACTGTTTTCATTTATAAAAAGAAATCCCCTCCTTTGTAATATACTGTACATGTACAAATGTACATCAATCATATTCCAAAATATGCAACAATATGCATGATACAACATCAATTCAGCATAATTCGTAAAGCAAAATACTTTCGTTGATTTTATACCTGTGGGTGGTTGTATCACTGTAAGGTGAAATGAACGCCACAAAGCGCCCATACTGGAATAGTTTGGCAGTTGTACATGTTAGAAGCGTTTTCCTCATGCACTGTCCAAATTTTCGTAACTTAACAACTTTTCTCCAGATTTCTTTAACTTATCAACTTTTGTCCAAATTTTCTCAACTTAGCCAATCTTCTCCAAATCTTCTTAACTTAGCAACTTCTCTCCCCATTTCCTTAATTTAGTCATCTTTCTTCAAATCTTCTCAACTTTTCTCCAAATTTCCTCAACTTAGCGACTTTTCTCCAAATTTCCTTAAACATATCAACATTTCTCCATATTTCCTTAATTCAGCAACTTTTCTAACTACAAAAATCGTTTCACCATGCCCCGCTCCGAAGACGGCATGTTTTTCTCTTACGACATCGGACCAGTGCACTTCATATCAATCTCCACCGAATTCTACTTTTTCCTCCAATACGGAATCAAGCAAATTATCAATCAGTACAAGTGGTTGGAAGAGGACTTGAAGGTTTGGCAAACCCCAAAAAAACTCGCCACCGTTGCGGTTCTGAAGGAGCACTCATCCTTGCCCCTTAATTGCAGAAAGCCAATCTGAAGGAAAATCGTGATCAGAGGCCTTGGATTGTTGTGTATGGTCATCGACCCATGTATTGTTCCAATAATGACGGCGATGATTGCACCAACAAAGAAAGCATCGTAATTATTAAACTGTCTCAAAACCATTCGCAGTAATTTCCCATTTAAGCGAGGGCTATTAGCGCCTAATGCCTAAGCAGGGGAAATTTCCCAAGTTCACTGCATTGAAGATTTGACACTAATCCGTTAAACCTTTCACATATCCATTTTTTTTTTCAATTAAAAAAAACTGACATCGCATCCTGTGATAACTGATACGAGTAATTTCTTAATGCCGAGTGTGGTTAGCTCCCGACATTTTGCCCCATTAATGAACGTTATTATGGCACGCACTTTATAAACATCAGAATTGAACACGAAGTCAAAACTGATATACATGTATTTCGAGAATTCAAAAACAAAATGCGTTAAACATAAAACCCAGGCTCATTTAATATACCCTTGACAAGAATTATTAGAATACCAAAGAAGTGGTTTCTTCAAACTCATTAAGCAAAGTCTGAATGAGTTTTGAAACAAAATGAGACTGAATTTTTAAATACAAAAGGAAATTACATTATTACATATAAAATCGCTTGCGGCATTTGGTATTCCATTCCGACATTTGATATATCTCGAAATGTATTTTATAATACATTATACAATGTACCACTTGCAAAAGTATGTTTAAACATGGTTTTAAAACACACATAAGAACACTTAGATTTGGAATGCATTTTTGGAATGGAATTTTAGTAAAAATTTGTTTCCTTTAATGTATACGAGGTATTTCAATCCAAAGGGTATTAATTCTAATTCATTTCATTTCATATAATGTATCTCGAAATGTAGGCCTAATTTATAATTAGTTAGAAAATGTACCACTTGCACAAACATTTTAAAACATTGTTTTACTGGTTTTTGAACACATGTTAGAACGCTAGAATTGAAATTATTTTTAGAATGATTAAAATAATGAACAAATTACAGCATATTTCAGGAAATATTAAAAATCAAAATTTGAATAAAATATCGTCCCTTTAATGTTTTCAAATCCAAAGCGCATTAATTCTAATTCATTTCAAAGTAGACTTTTTAAAACGTACATTGCATATTTCTTGAAATATTGAAATGTTGGCTTTTAAATCTGGTAATGGAAATAAGGAATTTTGATAAGTGAATTAGTGAAACTGAAGTATTTTGTTTTTTGTTTTTAAATACACTTTTTAATAATAATCAAATTCAGATCATGTCAAAATATAGGATTTTGACATTTCTTAGACAGAATTATGAAAGCGTGTCATTTTCCATAAATAACCTACGTATTAAATTTTACCCTCTATACCCATCCCCCCCCCCCCCCGACCCCTGCCACCAAAAAAAAGTACAATCGGAATTTTTGTTTACTGGTTATGTCGTCAGATTCAGAAATGCAGTGAAGTTCATGAAATATCAACCCAATTTCTATTCAAATAGCATCGGTTTATTTGCATTTTAGGACACAGGTTGATTGTACAAGTTTTCTAGGTTCGTGTTGGGATACCTCTTTTTCACTGGTACGGATTGGAGAACATGTTCAATAACTATGGAGTGGACCTCGCCATATGGGCACACGAACATTCGTATGAAAGATTATGGCCAATTTTTGATTACCAAGTACGAATTCGTAACAATCGAAACTTTATTTTCATTACTGAAAGCAACAATGATTTGCAGAAATATTTCAGCTATACATTTTGCTACTACGATACCACCTCAAGACTTCTCTTAAATATATTTTACTCAGATAGCCGAAAACATCCTGAATATACGAGGAATATATGACATAAATTCGCAAAATATGAAATCAAGAAAAAAGCTTCTAAAAAAAAGAAAGCAATATTTGTAGATATTTTTCTAAAATATACGCAAAATTCTTCATTGCGATAAGAAAATCTTTTCTTTAGAAAATAAGTTTCCTACACCCAATTTTAGAACTAAATACTTTTACACCAAAAGCTTGTACACGTTTTTAGACATCCTGTTTCTAAAACTTGAGATGTCACAGCATTAATATCACCATAATTATTTTGTTATTTTCGTTTCAATAACAGATAAAGAACGGAAGCTACGAGGAACCCTACACAAATCCCAAAGGACTTGTCCATTTGACTACTGGCTCAGCGGTATGGTTCCATTTCTTAAAAACAAATATCAATTAGAATCCATTTAAATCCAATCAAGTTTTTCATAATGCCACGAGGAAATTGGCATTGATAAAACGTTAAATAATTGCCTCTGAATTATTTTATTGATTATAATTTTAATATTAATGGTTTCCGAGTTTTCGATGTAACCTGGCTACATGCATTTTAAGTAGTTTTTATTGCCACATTAGTTGTTTTTTAATTTAACTCGCATTCAAATTTAGAACATTTTTAAACCGAAATTCAAATTTTGAACACTTTTTAACCGAAATTCAAATTTTGAACAATTTTTTAACTGAAATTCAAATGAATAATATCTATAACTAAAATTCAAATTTAGAACGGTTTTTTTTAAACTAACAAAATCAAACTCAAATACGACTTTTGAACTCAATTATTATTAATGATAAATACATCGATTTCGATCCGAGTAGCTGGTAAACTAACATTAAGGTAGGGGGTCCTCAGACAGAAGCTTTACGCAGCAATAAGTCATGTGCGCAATTGGTTTAAAAATTCGCTCAAGGTTATAACTATTATTAAACCAAATAATGCGTTCCAATTGCACACGTGACTTTATTCTGCTAAAGTACGATTCGTAAAGCTTCAGTCTGAGTGCCCTATTATTTTAAAAAAAATTGTTGTAAGTATTTTTAACTGATAATTTTTGGATAGAATATCATGAATATGGAGTTACAGTATATCATGCTACATGTATACAGTATACATGTCCATAGTGCCACCATTGATGCTTTACGTGTAACAAACAGCTATCTTAACAACAAATTGAGGGAATTCTAAAATTAACAAATCTCTTTATTTTCGTTAAAAAAAAGGGTTGTAGCGAACAGCACGATAATTTCCAGGAAGATGCCCCATATTGGACTGCATATCGTACAGTGGAATATGGATACACACGAATGCAAGTGTTCAACACTAGTCATCTTTACATGGAACAGGTTGCCGTAGACAAGGTAAGTGTTTCTATTTATTATAAAAGGAACTTCTCCAGGGTTACCCCAGGAATTTTATTTTGACTTTTCCAGGTTTTAAAAAAAAATTCACCTGACCAATGACAATGTCAAAAATTTACATATTTTGCAAAATTTTCTAATGACAATTTTGAAAATTTAAAAAATATATATACTCGGAAAATTCTGTAAATTTGTCTTCGGAGAAACGAGGACATTTTTGCAAATTTGTATTCGAAAATACGTGGACAATTTTGCAAATTTGTACTCGGAAAAACGTGGACAATTTTGCAAATTTGTATTTAGAAAACGTGGAAAAATTTGCAAACTTGTCCTCGGAAAACGTGAAGAATTCCGAATGGTTCCTGAGCTATACTGCAGAAGTATTAATTTTGGAATGCAACAACATGACTACGTTGAATTTCTCTGACTTTTCAAAAATAAACCATTCTTCCCTGACTTCTCCGGTCTTTTAAGGCATTTTAAGGTTCCCTGACTTTTCCACGTTTTCCAGGTCTGGGGGTACCCTGTTCTCAAAGGAAGCCCCAGCAAGTTTGATCCCTGCAAAATTAAACTTAAAGTTGACAATTGTTTCCATTAGTTTCGTAAACTTGATAATTGTTTCCATTAGTTTCGTAAACTTGATAATTGTTTCCATTAGTTTCGTAAACTTGATAATTGTTTCCACTAGTTTCGTTAACTTAATAATTGTTTCCATTAGTTTCTTTAACTTGATAATTGTTTCCATTAGTTTCTTTAACTTTATATTTTATCCTATTAGTTTCTTTAACTTGACAATTGTTTCTATATTAGTTACTTTAACTTAATAAAACTGTTTGTCGACACATCACACGTTATCTACTAAATGCAAAGTGACATGTTTTCGAGATTTATAACCGTTTGACATGTAACGTAAACGTTTCAAACATGTGTAACATCTTTTAGCACACATGCAAGTACAGTATATGTACAAAAGTCTAAAATTACTAAAATATCCCATGAAAAGTGTACATGTATAGGACGCGTATATACAGTAGTTCCATTAAAATACTTGCATCTGCATGAAATCACAGTATACTATGATGATATGCTGAAATGCAAATACAGAATCCATATTGCGCATAAAATACGCAAATCAAATCAGGTCTTGCCACTATTTTTTGGCACATTTCGTTTATGGGAACATCGTAAATTTGCGTGAACGAATAACTACCGAAAAACCTCTTATGCAAAATATCAAGCAAACATGGTTGGCAGAGATGATTGAGGCCATTATACTACTATAATTTATTTCAGATATCTTTGTTTAAGAAATTACTTCATAGATGACCTCAAAATCAAGCAATACTGGTAACCTGGTCTGCAAACTCGATGACCCCATGTTCGTAATACAAAATAAATGTTGTAACCATGATACAGTAAATATGGACTTAAAGTGTTTGCAAAATATTTCCCAATTAAACATTATCCGACTTAAGTTGTTAGTAAATAGTTTTAGCCTTGAGTGATGTTGCACCCATTGGTATTGAAATATAATTCCACAATTTTTTTAGGGGTAACTTTCATATTCAAGTACAAACCTTAAGCTACGTCCACACTGTAGAAAATAGAGGAACTTTTTGTTGCTAATTTCTGCAAGTTGATTACAGGAATTGATTTACATAAATTGTTACCTACCTGTACATCGTTTACATAAGTTAATGTTTCCAGAAACAACTTGGAAGTTGTGGCAACCCAATTAGCAAAAGAAAGTTCCACTATGTTCCTTCGACCTATTCGTCCACACTGGAGGAAACAAAGAGGGAAGTTTTGTTGCTAATTGGTTGCCAGTTGTTTCTGGAAACAAACTTACAGTATGCAAACAATGCAAGTGAAACAATTTATGTAATCAACTGGCAGCATACAATTTGCAACAAAAAGTTCCTGTTTCTTCCATCTATACATCCACACTGGAGGAAACAAAAAGGAACGTTTTGTTGCTAATTGGTTGCCAGTTGTTTCTGAAAACAAACTTATGTAAACAATGCAAGTGAAACAATTTATGTAATCAATTTATGCAACAAAACGTTCCTGTTTCCTTCAGTGTGGAAACAGCTTAACCATACTGTACTACACATACTCGTGTGTTCAATTACTCAAAGAACATCCAAAACGTTTGCAATGTTCATTTTGCAATGTAACTCAACTACCATGTAGCGAAACAGGGATCCTTACCATAAGATCCATGTCGTTATAAGTGACCATCACCGAATTCTTGCAATTTTCAAGACTTGCCCATGAATTTTTGAAATTCTCAAGGAGTTCATAATCCGCTCTTCTGGATGACCCTGTGAAATAGGAACCATTTTAAAACTCTGCTTAACCATGTTTTCGGTCATAAAAATTGCAATTAAAAAAGAACGAGGAACATGCATTTCCTGCTGGAAGGCTATGCACATGACGTCGCCACAAAACCACAATTTTCATTTCCAAAATTCGTTTGTTTAGTAGGGTTTTTTGTTGGTGCTTTTGAGAAACCCTTCCCCATTATAGCATTTATGGCTATTTTATTATAGACTTACTTTTTTACAATTTTTCAGCGAGGTTATTACCCTGCCCTTGTTGACTCATAAAATTAGACATTTTCTATAACTTCTTACATAACCCTTATAGAAATCGGACACGTTAATTCCCTCTAAACGAACAATGGAACTACTCTGCAATGACGTCATCATTGTAGCTTATCGGTTTTTGATAGAACTCATATCTGATCAGATCAGGGTATAGAGAGAATGACACTGGCTACGCAACTAAAAAAATCGCTTAATTACACAGTGTTTTACCTTGACCGAAAAAAGTTTGACTTTGCAATTCAACCTATTTCGATTGGGTATGGTACCTGTACAATGTACATATTGTAAAATACAGGTATGCAACATCATATTGGATAAATGAAAGTCAAGGTTGACATTAAAACAGGGTTCCCCCCAGGGTCTTAAGTCAGGGAACTTAAAAATGTATGGAAAATTCCGGGGAGAATGACATATTTTGAAAAAGTCTGGGAAAATCAACGCAATAATGTTGTCACAATCAAAAATTTATGCTTCTACGTGGTTTGCTCAGGCCCCAATTGCAAACTTTATAACATTTTCCCAGTACAAATTTACAAAATTTTCAACAATTTCAGAGCACAAATTTTCTGAATTTTCCAGTTTCCAAGAAAGAATTTGCAAAATTTTTCAACAGTTTCCGAGGACAAATTTGCAAAATTTTTAAACAATTTCCGAGGACAAATACGTAAGATTTTTAACAGTTTCTGAGGACAAATTTGCAAAATTTTTAAACAATTTCAGAGGTCAAATACGTAAGATTTTTAAAAGTTTATCAGGGCAAATTTGCAAAAATTGTACACGTTTTCCGAGTACAAAATGGAAAAATATTCAACATTTTCCGAACACTAATTTTCAACATTTTTTCATGCTAATTCTGTAAAATTTTTAAATTGTCATTATGAAATTTTGCAACATATTGAATCTAAACAATCCTGTGTAGATTGTGACAAAACGTTGATAACATTGGCGTATGTCAATTTTGACACAGTCATTTGTCATGGATATTTTTTTATAAACCTGGAAAGTCATTGAAGTTGAATGTGAAATTTTGAAATTTCTGGGGGAACCCTGTAAAAGATTTTCCATTCCACTCCTACTCCAAATCACAATCAAATGTCAGCAAATGGTCAACCCATCCTCCAACAAGCTGTTGCGTTATGGACACCCCCTGGGACGAATAATGTTAAATTCTTCGTTTAAGATGAAATCAGAATTCGGATATTACACATTTTCGGTGAAAATCAATGAATTTTCGAGTTCCCAAACATTCGCGCTATATGTTACGTTAACGGGAACTTTAGACAATAGAGAGATTCAGTGCACCAAAAAGCTATGCACGTTAAACGACAACGTTATGAGAAGCTACTCCATTT
>JAQGAO010002163.1:0-20698 GCA_034697705.1 Ommatoiulus sabulosus | reverse complement strand
AATGAAATTGATGAGTACTTCCGGAAGAAATATTCAAGAGTCTGATCAACTTCGTCAGCCAGGTAATGTTCTTTTTTTAATTTTATTATATGAACTTTCCTCTTTTTATTTTTACTGAAGATGGGCTTAAGCTTAAGGATCCATTTAATGTCAGAAGTAGGACAATTCTCATTTGCATTTGGTAAAAATTGCGAGAAGCGCACTTTTAGAAATTCTTGAAAATTCTCGAAAAATCCAATTTTTAAAATTACTTCTTCCACTATTTAATTCTTTAAATTTATTTAAGTACGCAATTTAACAACGGAAGTAGTAAGGGTCGACCATAAATAGACAGACTGTTGCGCTTCTGGGTGCTTTTACCATTATTTCACAACAAATGTTAAGGAATATAATCCAAATTTATGAAAAATGTTCTCTATTCTGTATTTTGAGAAAAATTTCGCAATTTTCGAAAAAAATAAATCTTTTTTTAAGAAGAGTTTTAAAGCATGCGCATTGTTAAGTAACGTTTAATTTTTCACGGTGTTAAAATTTTCGCAAATGTTGACAAACTTAGTTTTAATCAATTCTTAAAATGGTCCCAAATTCGGAACATTTTTCCGCTGTTTCGGTCGAGTTCCCTTAAATCCCAAAATTTTATAAATTTTGTAAATCATCCGTTAATGTAAAAACAGAACAAGAAGAAAGTTTGTAATCTGTGTTCCGTTTCATAGAAGGATGGAAGAAATAAAACAAGCATTTTTAAAAATTCCGACTAATTGGCTGAGATTTAACATGCTATTTAAAATACTGTAATATTCTAAATTTTAGGAAAACTTCGCGATATTAAAAAAATACTAACCTCATTTTGAAAGAAGTTTCTTTTTAAAATGGTTCGCAAATTTATGTAACATTTCACACATTTTTGAAAAAAAATTGGCGAATCTTTAGAACATTTTCGTCATTTTGGAGAACATTATTATTTTTATAACATTACGAAACCATTCCTGCTAAGCGTTCTATTTTAAACGGTAACGTGCACTTGTCTCCACTAAGCCATTTACGCAGTGTCCATAAAATACATTATTTAGTTAAAATTACACTTTAAACCCACCCTGTATTTCAAATAAAAGTTTTAAATTTCAATGAATTAAATTAAATCCACTCCTAATTTTGGGTCTTTATTTGATTTTAAACAGATGATTACGAAGATGACGTAAAGAACATTTTTGTGTGGAAAATCTCTGGATTTAAGAAGAAGTGGCAAAGACTCACGGGAAATGAAGATATTGACATAGAAGGGGAACAATGGTTCACTACTCATCAAGGGGTCGAATTTAAACCAGTGCTATTTAGATCTGATGATGATGACATTGGTATAGAACTAGATTTCTCTCAAGACAGAATTCCTTCTTCGTCATTTTTGCATTCGAGGACATTTCTTTTACTCGATCAAAGAAGTGCGACTGGATTAAAAAATGTCGAATTAATCGACAGACCACAATTTAAAAAGAACTCGGCGAAAGACACTATGGCTGAATTTTTATCTTCTGATGTATTCTTTCATTCTCGTATTTTGGAAGGCAAAAACAATTACGTAAAAAATGACGACATTTTGATTCAAATAATTTTGGAGCCCATTTCCATTCTGTGGAAACAAATTGAGTCACGTGATGGCGTCTTTTTGTGGCGCATCGACGATTATTCGAAAAAGAAGAAAGATGCAATCGATGGATTAAAAGAGTGTTTAACGAGCGAGCCTTTTCAAACGAGTCACGTGATGGGGTACACGGCGTATCTTAAATTATATTTAAATGGCAATGACGATGAAAAGGGAGAATACATCTCAATAGATTTAGATTTTGCATTGGGTGAACACGACGCCTCACTTCAGCTTCCGTTTAAATGCAATTACGAGTTTTCTTTATTGGACCAATCGGATTCTCCGACGAAGGAAAATAAAAGCCAGGAATTTAATTATGAATTTAATCAGGATGATTTATATCAGTGGTCTGATCAATTTGTTCTTCAAAGTACTGTCGAAAGTTCAAAATACTTAAAAAACGATTGTATTTTAATTCGAACGACTTTAAAAATATTGTAATCTAAATCGTTTCTAATCGTGTTTTAATTTTTCCGTTTGAACATTTCGACTAATTTATTTCGAAACAATTTAACGTAAATGAAAGTGAGGCTCGTGTTTTCGTAAATAGAAGTAAGTTTTATTTTGTTGAACATTTTTACGTCTTTAACAGTTTTATCGACATGCCTTTTATCTCTTCATTTAATTTGCAATGTCACGTGTCACGCTAAGTAACGCGATGTGACTCGTTATTAATTGAGGAACTTTACATTTATAAACGTATTAATAAAAACTACGATTCAATGATTGGACATTTCTTAGTTTTATTATTAATGATGTTGATCAAAATCATGAATGTGCGAAGAAATCGGAATATAAAAAATGCAGTCTAATCGTTATTAAATAACAACTTTACATTAAATGTTTTCGTTTTAAAAATGTATAATAATCTCGAGATTTATTCGCCAGTTCTCGACGTCTGCCTTAATTTATTTTAATTCTAGAAACGTATCAATTTCCCCGATTATTTTTAACCATTTACATTTAAATTACAAATGCGGTTCTTTTCCTTCCGGTAAACTGAAAATTCCGGAATTCTTCACCGAATAAATTGGATATTAAAATGTAATTCCAGAATATAACTATAAATTTAATCGGCGTCATATTAATTTGGATCGCGTTCATGTTTATTGCTTTTAAATCTGAACATATTTGAGAAATAATTCTAAATTCAAACCATTGCAAAAATCACGTTAACTAGACATGGTTTTTAATTAATTTTCATGAAAATTTTTCGAATTTATTCGCAATAATTTCACGAAGCATTTCAATTCAACTTTGATCCAAATTCTGCTATTATTTTAAAAATGGCGATGACATATTATCATAAAAAAATTTTGAAAGCGCTCCAGAATAAAAAATACATTAAGCTGCATCGCGCGATATATATTTTAAATGGTGTTAAAAAGATGTACGAGATTATGAAACTCTGAAAAAATATCAGTTATAAAATGATATTAAAACATATTTTTATCAAAGTTTTAATTTGTTTGCAAATTGTTTTAATAAAAACATTTATGCACAAAATGTAACAGATGATAAACTTGCCGCAATTTTCTTTATTTTTAAGTTATTTTCTTCGCAATTTTACTAAATATTTACTTAAGACTTAACATCATCCCTCGTCCTAAAAATGTAAAGCTGGTCATACACGAGGCAAATTATATCTGGAAACTTGACAATTTTAGGTGTGTCCGAAAAGTCAAGCGCATATTTCTGAGAATTTTTTAGTTTTTCACATTCTAAAAAACAGAACTTTTTGAACGTGCCATGTTTCCAGAGATAATTTGCCTCGTGTATGACCAGCTTTACATAAAGTTGAGTTTTTCTCAAAATCTGGATATTGAGGCTAGTTACCAGTAACAGTAAGAAATTTGCTGGGTATTTCAGGAAAGGTTTAAGATTTTCCAATGTGATTGAAGTACTAACATATATGAAAGAATTAAAAATCAAATTCGGTTTTCTCCTCGTTTCATTTTAAGCTCTCTGTATTTCTTTCGAAGTTTTTCAACTAGACTAGAAAATTTAAGATTTGTATGTTTCTTAAAAAATACCACTTTCCAGCCAAATGAACTGTTGATCCATTCATTTGTGAAAACCACTATTACTTGAATTTTTCTCGTTTTCAAGTGTAAGCTTTAGGTTCACTAAAATTGTGAGCAAATTATGTCTTGTATTGTTCATTTTTTTTTCAAGCTAGAAATAATCAGAAATGGTCAACGAAAACGTAATGAAGCAATCTTGGCATTGTGGATTTGTGGTTTAATCCAATGATTTTCTCATATGTTTGATTTCTGCTCATGGATGGCGTTGCCTGTCACAGTGCAAGTGGCGTAATACTGTAGATGTAGTGTGGCGTCATGAATGAAAATGAGACCATGACAAATGTGTTGCAAAATGTTTTATTATTGATGGATTTGGATGCAGGGATTTTTAGGGGTTTATTTTTAAAGGTGATTCTGGATCGACCCTTGCCTGTTTTATTAATTTAACCATGTCTCATTTGTTTAGTCCGCAAGCAAAAGCTAAGGAAAGACGATGCTGTCTGCATTCCTCGCTCGCTCTTCGACAGGCCGACAGCAGCAATCTTGAAAATGCGAAGGGACGTCAAACTGCATAAGAATGATGTGACACTTGCCAGACCCGTGACCACCGGAGGTTCGTACAAACCACCAACGGTTGTCAATAAGCCCATCATGGACACTCACCAGGACAACCCAGAATGGTTGATCCACGAGGACTGGGCTCTGCTTCAGGTCAGTTGTTGTTGTTGCAAAGATTTCTCATTTAACGTAAATGTGTCGTTAGTGCAAAATGAAATTATAACTAGTTGTGCGCATTCTTTCAATTTCCATTTAAATTTTCTTTCAGTCTGTTCAAACCTTGTTGGAGCTGCCTCTGAACTTGCTGGTTCTGTCTCCGGCTCACACGCCTAACTGGGATTTGGTTTCGGACATCGTAAATACAACGAGCCGTATGTTTCGCTCGCCCAAGCAATGCAAGAACCGTTACGAGAGTGTCATCATACCACGTGAAGAGGGCAAGATCCTGTATGATACAAATCCCAAGAAGCAGAAGAAATCCAAGGGAATATACAGGGTCAGTATAGCCCAAAGCAACGTTTATATTTCCCCCGATTCCTTGCTGCATGACAGTTGGGTGGATTGCGTTGCTAATACTAGAAGCATTTTATGACCTGCTGTTTTTTAAATTTCTTCAGACCAAAAACAACCGACCAATGCGTACCAGCCAGCTATTCCTGCAAGACAAGAACCACTCGTTCACCACATTGCACCACCAGCGCTTTGAAACCATAAAGCTAGTGTCCAACAAGCGCTCGCCAACAGTCAAGCCACCCATGATGAATCAGGCGTCGCGAAACCCCAAACATGCCGCCGTGCTGGCTGAAGGTGGCATCAACTATGAACAGCCGCTGGCACCCACTCAAGTGGCCACCAATCGTGCTGAAAGGATCCAGCGGGAAAAAATCAAATCTGCGGTAAGTTTTTTATTCATCTGGCATCTGGTTGACAGCTCTTGCGTTGAAGTAGTGCCGAACAGTGTTTCTGGGAATTTTTGACCAATAATTTTCGACTTCTTGTAGACTGTTGACCAGCAACAACAGCAGCAACAGCTGGCTTTGCAACAGCAGCAACAACAACAACAGCTTCAACTGCAACAACAACAACAGCAGCAGCAACAACAACAACAAAGGCAGCAGAGTCAACCCACCACACCCACCCATGTGGGAACAGCATTGCAAGTTGCACAGCAGCAACAGCAACAAACACCTCAGGCTGTTATTGGACTCGCTGCTGGACAGATGACTGCCCAACAGCTGCAGAGCGTCATTGGTCGAATGACCACTGTAGTTGCCTCTGGATTGGTAAGCAATTTTCATTAGTGAGGTAGTAACAAATAATTTTTATACTTACAGATTTCTTTTTATTTTCCTCCCATGTTTCTGGAAATGTAATTTCCTAATTGCAGTTAAGGCTTGTTGTAATACAGAAATATGATTGGTTTTTTTTTTTTTTTTTTTGTTTAGGCTGGATCGCCGATGTCAACACCAGGATCTGTGAGGACGCAGAGGCCTTCAACAGCGGGTAAGTTCCTGTGCCGTACAAATATATTTCTGTTGATTTACTTATATTATATTGGTAATTTCTTGCCAGCTAATGTGTTCGTTAAAGTAGTGGCGCAGTTTGGAAGCATTTGGATTGCCCAGTATGGTTTTCATCGTATTCATTGCTGTTATTTTTTTCAATGCGTTAGCGCTAGTGATGCACGACTTAGTGGGAACCGTAACGCCGGTGCGAAACATTAGCTCTCCTGGCGGTCAACAGGCGGTAGTCACCATGCCGGGCCTTTCACCTTCACAGGTGCAGGCAGCCATTGGAACGCCACAACAGAGAGCCATGGCTGCGAACACGCCAATCACGAGCGTCATTGCCGGTAAGATGTTATCAGTATTTCGGTTTGCCATTTTGTTAGTCGTGTAGGCAAGGCCAGTAATAGTACAGTCATCAAAAGATGCTACCATTTTCACATATCGGAATAGATTAAATTCAGGTTCACTGGGAAATGGGATTTTTTAATTTCGTTAATTTATTTTAGTTTTTGCTGACCCTTTTAACCGTCTGAATAAGTGTGTCATTCAAATGCCAACCTTTGACATTTTCTCGATAGGAACCATTCCCACACAGGTAACCACGGCCACTGCTTCTGGCAAATCGCTGACCGCCACCCAGCTCCAGATCCTTCGCACACAAACCATGTACAAGCAGCAGCGCCTTCAAGCCGCACAACAGCAGGCCGCAACAGCTGCTCAAGTCCCCAAAGTGACCATGGCAGTCACTTCTCTTCTTTCGCCAACTGTTACAGCTGTGCAAGTGGGCCAGGCTCAGCAAAGAGCACAAGCTCAGGTCTGCGTTTGGAATTTGTAGCGTTTCATAGTTGGCCTGTGTCGAAGGTGAAATGTTAACTTTATCGTATTGCTACTTACAGGCTGTTAAACAGGCTGTTACCCGAACGATGACGGAGGCTGAAGTGGCGCAACTCATAAAGCGACAAAAAGCTGCCCAGCAATTGGCCCAAGTCCAGCTTCCCACACAAGGACAGGTAAGGATTTTCAAAGTTTATACCTTATTATATTATGCAACTGAACTACACCATTGTTATTGTTAAAAGTGAATGCTTGCTCCCTGTTTATTGGATTCATCGAAATGAAAACCAATTTTTAACAAATGCCTATTATTTTGACCACCACTGTACATATATAATTGCTAAAATCAATACTTTATAACTGTGGGTTTTGGTTTGTTGATTCTATTCACACATTTTTCCTGTTCTTCTTCCAAAACGCAGATTTCATCCCAGATCTTGGCCCAGGCCCAGCTTCAACAGTTGCAGCAGCAGCAACAACAACAACAGCAGCAGCAGTCGGTGGTTACTGGTCAAGGGCAGCTGTCCACTTTGGTGAAGACAGTTTCCACGCCGGGCTCATTGGTGTCGGCCAACCCAAGCATAACCATTCCGGTGAGCGCCGTGGGTGCTATGACTGGAGTCAACATCAATGTGAACTTGCCGCAGGTGAAAGGCGGTGTGGCAGCGACAAAGAACGCCATACTCACACACCAGCAGCTTAAATTGCAACAACATATCATGCAGCAGCGGAAGCAACAGCAACAACAACAGCAGTTGCAACAGCAGCAGCAGAAGCTGGCACAGGTAAAACCAACAATCAATCATGTGATTTCCTAGAATTTCCAGGCCTCTTAAGTGCAATTTTGGAAATAGTTTTGAACCATTTTTGCATCGCCTCCATATTTTATTAATTTCTTTTAGGTCCAGGCTAAAACACAACTGGGTACAGTCCAGATGATGCAGCAGACACAGCCCCACAAATCCCTGCCCACTACGGTGACCGTACAACAAATTCAACAGGTCATCAAACAAGTCCAGCCGCAAGCTTTGCAGCATTTGTCGCAAGCCTCTGCCAGTATTGGAGGTACAGCCACCATCATGACTCAAGCAGTAGCCTCTTCTCAGGCATTGACCCATGCTGTGTTGACCACCAAGGGCGGCCAAGCCACGATGACGCCCACAGCTGGTATGTTTTAGATCTTTTCACCTTTCACAATAATTCTTTCTGAAATTTTTACAGAGGCCACCATGACCTCATGCCACATATAAAGACGTCAAGTCAATTAAATTGATTTCAAGATTGGTGGAGATGCTTTCTGCTTTTTGCAAATTTTTTAAGGTTTTGGTAACTTGGCAGTCTTTTTTGCATTATTCTTGAATCCCATTTTTCAGTGACTGCTGCCTTACAAGCTGCTGCTAATCAGCAAGCACTGCACACCCGAGTTATTCCAATGACTAGTGTTCCAGCCACCCAGACAAGCAGCGCCCTTAAGCAGGCAATTCAGGTGAGTGTTTGGATGTACACATCTTCAACTGACTTCTTGTTTTTTCAAGCTTTTATATCAAAACTGTTATAACCGTTAAAGGTTGTTGCGGCCAATTCTGGTATGGCGCAGACTCACGTACAAGCGCAAGCAGTGCCGAATGTCACTATCGATGCGCAAGGACGCCCCTTGTCCGCCACGGCCTCGTTTGCTGGTGCCACAAGCATTCCGTTGGGAATTAAGTTGACCGCCCCTGGAACGATAGCTGCAACTGCGACCCCTGGTGGAACACTCCAACAGGTAAATTTCAAAGTCGTTTCAACATCTAAGGGTTATGTATTTAGGTCAAGGTGATCTACCATCCCATTTCTGCGATGCTAAAAAGTTTTGAATATCTGTTCTGTTCATTAAAAGATTATTAAGGGTATTCGGACAGAAGTTTTGCAGAGCGCACTTTGGCAGCGATAAAGTCACGTGTTCAAAGTCAATATGCCAATTGGTTTAAAAAATTCACGTAAAGTTATCAAAATAATATATGCATTCCTTTTTGCACTTGTGACTTTTTTGCAATCTTCGTAAATTCTGTCCTGAGTATTCTTAATAGCTCAGCATATATTTTACTTTTTGTAACATAATTCGTTTGCCACTGCCAAATTCTTTTTATAAAATGTAAAAATTTCTCGTTTATTTGTAAATAAATTTTTTTTGAAAAGCCTATATTTTATATATATATATATATATATATATATAAAAAAAAAGATTGTGTCGGTGACAGACAAATCGTAATCGAAACGAACGGATTTTCGAAATACAGTATGTGTATCAAATATTTTTCCTGCCCAATGTAACTGGTGATGATACGATTCCAGTGGCTATAGTTTCCCCATATGGATCACAGATGGCGCGACTGTTTCTATAAGGGAAGTCGATAAATTCTCGAATGGGGCCATTCAAAAAAGACGTCCTCATGTAGAGGGTAGGAGGGGGGGGGGGAAGGTAGGTTGAGCCACGGACACAAATTATGTGGACAGGGGGAGGGAGGGGGGTATGACCAACTCAGACGTCCACTTGATAAATTAAAAAAAGAAAAAATGCCAAATAAAATCAGTTCTCAAAGTAGAGAGAAGTTGAGCACAATATCGCATAGGTGATGTGCTATTATATAAATTGCGAAAGTCAGTAAACATAGTACCTCCAGTCCTGGAAAAGTTAGAGAACTAAAAAGCTCAGGGTCCATTTGCAAACTTTAAAATTTTCCCAGTACAAATGTGCAAAATTTTCAACCCTTTCCAAGGTCATCTTTACAAATTTTTCCACGCTTTCTCGAGGGCAAATTTGCAGCATTTTCCACGTTTTCCGAAGTTCAAATTTTCAACTGTTTTCGAGTACAGATTTGTAGCATTTTCCGAATACATTTTTTAAGTTTCGGACGTCCAAATGGGGGACACAATACGGACAGGGGGGAAATTTTGAGGACGTCCTTTTTGAATGGCCCCTATTTTAGTGTATATCGGCATATTTTATGAATAGGCTCCATTTAGGATTTTTGGGGTACTCTGACAGAAGCTTTGTAAACTGCACTTTAGCAGTCATGGAGTCACCGGCTCAAAATCGACACACTGGAAAAACTCATTCAAGCCAATCGGTGTTTTTAAGTCAATTACTGCATTGTTTTTGCACGCGTGACTTACCTTCTGCCAAAGTGTGATTTGTAAAGCTTCTGTCTGATTAGTAATCCCATTATATCCGCAATAAAAGCCTAGATTCATAAATATCATGAAAGTGAAAGTACTTCGCAATCCTAAGCCATAACTACTATTGACTGCTAAATTTTGGCTCGTAGTTAATTATCATATACCGTTGAAAATAATTCTTCGTATCAGTATTACGTTATCAAGTACATGCACGGTAAATTTTCAACATTTCTTTACTGTTCAAAAGGTTTTAATTTTCCCCTTAAAATTCGCATACATTAAAATAATTGAAGATATAAACATTTCATTGACGAATAATATCCATAATTACTCTAAAAAAAACATTTTTCGGCTGTAAGCAAATTGTGACATACATGTATGTAAGTCTACATTATGTAAACGTCCAACACGACTGTTTAACTAGTTCCACTGTTAACTACTTCGCTGCTTTGCAGTCAACCAAAGCTGTGTCTAAATTGGATGGAATGTGAATCTCCATACATGTACTCCATCCTTTAAGCACCGTGTAAGTAATTTCAGTATGCCCACTCGCCGCTTTTTATGTGGCTTTTAAATTCGCAGCGCCACCTGAATTTTGTCATTATTTTTAAAAGGATGCCATGCCCATATCAAACCGTAAACCAAATCGTTAATGCTGTATTCACAATGAAGCAATTGAAGACATAAACGGTTGTTGACGCCAACTGGAAAACGTCACCGGTTTTCTCCCGTGTATTATTTAATGGTTCGCACTGACTTTTTCGGTTATCATTTTATGTTTCCATTGATTATCCTAGGAATAGGATTTAGTACGACAAAGTAGAGCTCTCGGCCATTTCGCTTTTGTCCGCCAAAAAGTAGAAATTACGTATGGCATTTTTAGCCAATTTGATCTGCGCATGCATGAGTGACGACCGTTTTTGTCTCTAATTCGTTCATTGTGAATACAGTATCTCATTGGCTTCCATGTTTGTTATTGGGCGCGCGCGCGCACAGGTCGCGTGTTTTATATTACTGGATAGATATACAATAATACAAAACCAGTGAACACTAGTGTGCTACCCTGTGGGTATCTTTACCCAATATAAGGCGATTGACACGTTAACCATTAAGTTGAAAGGCTTGGCTGTGGGCGTGTGAATAATGACGAACGCTAGGCGGCGCTGCAGTGACTTGGTCACCAGAACATCAAAGGCGCCGACACAGAGTGGGCGTACTGATATTACGTATACTGTGCTTTATGTATGCAATTGTAGATTGTGTTAACTTGTGCAATTGAGTATAAGGGCACGTCCTAAATTTTTTTTTAATAACTGAAGTGCTGACTCAATTCCAAAGACACCCAATTTTATACAGCATAAATCGCAAATTAACCGCGCCATCTGTTGACAAGGTTTTAATAAGGCGAACTAATTACCACACATTTTTAATGTCATTTTCATCGCTTTTTCCTTGAAAAGAGGGACAATTTAGCACAAAACCAGCAACAACCAGGTGCAAAATAACTGCAAAACGTCACTACGTTGATCATAACATGTTCAATCAACTGGATCGCATTTATGAAACCAGTAACGTTCTTGACTACACGTTACGAAGGGGATCTGCCTTTGTTGGGCGAAGAAACAAAGCAAATCTTCACTTGATCTCAAGTTCCGCCGCTTGTGCGCTCGGATTCATCCCATGCAAGCTTCATCGTAATCAGCCTATTGAGTGATGACACCCTTGCTAAAGAATGTGGGAACCTATAAACATTTTCATTGAACATAAAAAGATATAAATAAACATAAAAACACTAAAAATCGCCTATTGAAGATTAACTTGTTTAGTTTTACCAGACTTCTACTGGATGGCGCTGTGTGCTCAAAAGTGACATTGATGAGTGCCTGTGTAAGTTGTAGAAAAATTGTCGTTGTGGAGCACTCCCTAGTGAATGGAATGTAATAGCGGTGAAGTACTAACTCGGTGATACCCACAACTAAATAAAACTGGACCCACGAGACTGCCGTGAAAGTTGTTATTTTGATAAAGTTGACCCACTGGGTAAGGTGATGCATAAGGGATGCTGTTTGGTGCTTTTTTTTCTAAATCCAACCGGAAACACGTAAATAAAATATGTGGTACTGTAGACAACTCATTATTACTGTTGTCTTTATTTAAAAGGGAACTTATGGCATACTGGAATTATTGAAGCATTACAAAGTTCTACCACCTCGTCTTTTTATGTACTGTAGTTTTCAAACGGATGTCTGGGTTCAACAGTGGTACTCAGACGTAAGAAATTCGAATCTTACTTTGGCAGTCGAGAAGTCACGTAGGCAAAATCGACACGCTCATTGGTTTAAAAAAATCACTCAAATTTGTCGCTTTTTTTTAACCAATTTATGTATTTCTTTTGCAGACGTACACAGTAAGTGCATTTCATGACATCCGTACGTATTGATCGGTTATGTTATTTGTTATTTTTCGACTTATTTTACTAGTTGAGCTTATTTTTACATTTTAAGTTTTCACCTTATGCCGTAGGAAAATGTAAATCTCTAATTCCATTGTGCGGACATATCAGATGGAATTTAAAATTAGGAACTGCCTGGTGGTACCCCTCTAATGTGTTTATTTATTGCTGGATAACAGGCCTCATTTCTAAAATCCTCAAGATTTTCGATTTGCTTTAGTTTTCCTAATCAGCTTTTCCGTAATATATTAGCCTTAAGTTGACAGTCAATAAGGTTTATACTTGCCCTCATTTTCCTCACGCCTTCGATGTTTTTTTCACCATCCACGTTTCATTGTAATGTACGCGCACGTTAATTTCAGTCTTATTTTCTAGCCCTTTTAAATCGCAACATTTTCTTCGTTAATATGTCCATTTTTTAGATTTTTTTTTGCAAAAATCTGATTGAAGATTAGAAAAAATCTTTTTCTTTTCTTGAGATTTAGAGCGCCATTAGCGGTTCGAAATTCGTATTGAGCGTAATTGGCGTTCCATCCGGTTCCCAGCATTCCGTCCGAATTCTTTTTTAGTTTTGGAATTCCTGTCGGGAGCATTTTTTAAAATAAGTTTAAATACCCAATTTCATGAGGTTAAATCGTCTAAAATGTCCATCGGCGGTTTCACCGATTGCGTTTATCGCCATTAATATTACATAAATGCGGATGTAGGTGGAATAAGTGGGCCCATTTTTATGTAAATCAGGCCAGTGTTGGAGCGAGATAAAAGAGTGGAAAATAAGCCATTCGAAGCCATTGGAGGGTGAGCGAATTTTGCATTCAAATCCAAACTCATTGCGCCTTACTTTCTTCTTCTTCTCGGGATTAGTTTTATTAGATCTATTTTCATAATGTTGCCATCGTTTTAATCATATTTTTTATTTAAAGTAGGCCTACGACGTAAACCCAAATTAAGCGCGAGGCGGTCTTCTTTATGCCTCGGAATTATTTTCCGAGTACGTCATACTCTACGTTCGCGTTTCGGAAATTAGTTGTTCAACAGATTTCGTAGGAAAGTCAAAGTAAAATGCAAGGTGTTGCGTCAAACCATCAAGCTCAGATTAAACTCGCGATTGAGTTAAGAGAAAAATGCGTCAAAATAATATTGCACATTGTGGGATGAAGTTTGCGAAGCATACAGTATTTCATTGACCGGACAATGGGTAAAAGCACGTTGGCATTTATTTCATTAACTTAAAAACCAGTATCGCCGAGTGGTATGAGTCTGCAATACCACTACGCGACACTGGTTCAAAATAAGTAAACAAATCACATGAATAAGTACCAACGTGCTCCCACCCATAGGTATACACATCGAGGAAACTTTGTTTTCGAATTCTGAAAGCCGGTTTACGTACAGTTCGGTAACTTGCATTCCTGTTTCGGAAAAAACGAGTTTCAGTTTGTTTCCTTGGTGTGTTCCCATCTTAAGAGTATGAACCTGTAAAAGCGGACGGTCTACCACTTCGATTTCTTCCGAAAATTATAAAAGAACATATTAAAAATTGCTTATGTAATCAAGAAGCTGTTTTCAAAATTGGACGAACATGTGGGGGGGGGGGGGAATTACATAAACAGGACAGGGGGGAGGGTCTAAAAACCTGGAAAAATACAGGACGTCCTTTATGGATGTTCCCTTATTCCCATGGCGTTGGGCAACTTGGGCCGTTGGCCAACGAGCCCCGAAAAACACGGTCTTTTATTTGATGCATGATTTGGCGAATCGGCCTCAGTGACGCAAAATCGTGCCCATGGCCCCAACTGACAGCTAGAGCTCTATAGCCTGGGGCCCGTCAAAGAATCTGGTCTTAGGGCCCGCTTCAGGACGTGCATGGAGACCATACTCATGCGTATAAGGGTGAGAGCAGAGTGAAACTTATTCCATTAACTTGAAAACCAGTGTCGCCTAGTGGTAGGAGTCTGCAATAATATGCTACGCGACACTGGTTCAAAATAAGTTAGCAAACTACTGTATACATGTACATGAATAAGTTTCACTCTGCTCTCATCCTAACTCTGCATAAGGTCCAAGTATCCTTTTTCATGATTTTGTACAAGTTACTAAAATCGAGGTGGTAGGCCCTCGCACTTTTGTGTGGACAACAATGTAGATAACTTTTGATATTTCAATTTTCTTATTAGATCTAACTCTAGATTTTATAAAAGTAGGGTTTGTAAATAAACATGTGTGCGTATAATTGTGGCGGTTATTTTTATTTTCAACATTATGCAAAATGGCGAGATGTTTTCTCCATCCGACACTAATGATTTGAGATGAAATTTCGCGAATATAATAGACGAGACCTGAGTTTTTTTGTTTGTTTTTTTAATGTTTTTTTGTAAATATAACTGATATAAAACAAGGTTGGAAGTTGTTGCAAGAGCTTGTCCAACCTTCTTAATTTTGTTGTTTCAAATCGAATAAGGAGAGGTTAAACCATACGATAAATTTTGTTCCTTTTTATTTGAGGAATGCTAAACTTATCCGTGTTGCTGTCAGGAAAAAAATGTATACAGGTACTTGTAATAATAACACTGACCGTTAGCCGTTTAAGTCAAAAATTGCAAGGACCTTGAAACTGGTTTGGTTTTTTTTTATACGCCCGTAGCATCCATCATCGCAGCTATCCTTATTAATTGCAATCGTTGCATTTACAAAAAAAAATATTTCAATAGTTTTATTCAGCATAATTGTCGAATTTCACGATTGTACTACCGTATACCTTCGTATTTACACAATTTGGAGCTCCAATTTCGATCTTCTTTTGCATGACAAAATGAATAGAAATATCCCATGGAGTGAAAAAAAAATCTTTTCAACTAGAGAAACATTCCTTGCACCAAATATGTCAATTTTGCTTTGTTATTTTTGATATTTATGCACCACTGAGCAAATAGAATTCGGGTTGAACAGAAAAACAGCGAATTTAGCAAGTCCGCTGTTAACTTTTAACTTTTTTAAATATGAGATTTCCAAAAAATCCCGCATAATGCTCGTGATTGATAGACATGACAAATTGTTAAAATGCACACCTGATACTGAAATCGGTCAAGCAGATCGTGCATTTCACGGTATATTGGATGCAGTAATAGCGGGCTCTCGTTGAACGATATAGCTATTGAAAATCCATCAAGCAGAAAAACAATTCACGCAAACAAAAATATCGCTCAAGCGGAGTTTATCTACTCTGGCTATACAGAGTATGTCCTTTATATAGCATGACTGTTATTAATGCAACAGTACGTTTTACCTTGTCAAATGTGATGCGCATTGCGCTAACGCAAATTTTCAAAAATACATACATTTATAAGTCATGAAAAAGCTAATAAATTCAAGGTAGATTTTTTGTACACAATCGTATCAGCCACCGATCGACCCGCTACCTGGCGGCTTTTTTCAAAAGCAAAGGTTGTGCGGATTCTCACGTCTGGTTGCTTGTGCACGCTAAAGACCCTCGTCCACCAAGAGCGTGGCGCCCGTGACGACAAGCAATTTTGGCGGGAAATGAGTATCCTACAGGTTTAACCCTAATAATTTCATTTTCAACTTCCCTGACATTTCCAGGTTTTACAAAATTTCCCTTACCAATGTCAATGTTATCCACGATTTTGAAAAATCGACAATTTTAAATTAGAAAAATTATTTAAAAAAAATTAGCGTGAAATTTTTTTAAATTTGACAATTTTGTATTCGAAAAATGAAGAAAGTTTTGCAAATTTGTACTCGGAAAATAATTTTTTTTTATTTATATTTTTATATTTTTTTAGCTATTGTAAACAGCCACTTATAGTGGGTTTCAATGAGTGACGTACATTGGGTGAATAGGTCTATTTATTATCGGACGCCTAAACAAAATAACTTCTTAATAATTATCAAAGTTATTTGCACTATTACAACCTTGCCACACCATATCCACCACACTGTGTATACACCAATTAAGCGCTTCACGGCTGTGGCGCGCGTGGTAGTCGGAAAATGGTGGTTTTTTTAGTAATCCCGGTTCGCATCTAACAAATCTGTACCATAATTACGTCACGTGTATGGCCGCACATTTGCAACCGCAACCGTTGCATGCTCCGGCTACCAGAAAATCGTACAGTATAATATATATACGCTGTAGATGGAATAGCTTGAAGCGCCACCTATGATCACCAGCGGGTGCGAACAATAGGTGCGTTTTTCGAAACTTCATCATTTGAATGAATGTGATAAATCTGTATAATACGATCTTGCAACTGATAGTATTTTTTTGTGATAAAACTTGATAGTTGACGGCATGACATCCGGTGTTATTTATATTCAGTAAAACGACTCCAACTAATTTTTTTTAATTTAGCAGTGCGCATTTTAATTATGCATTGATGCTCACAGGCAATAAGTAATGAAACAATAACAAAATCATAATAAAATATATATTTAATGCCATGGGCAAAAATGGGACCCAAATAGTAGCTCAATTTAATATAATATTTTCAAATAGCATTATTCATTACTAATATTAACCAGAAAATGATGTGACAATATTGACATAGCAGATTTTCATATTGGCATCTTATGTCAAACAGCGCCAGACATTAGTGAAGTATAATAACAGTGGTAGTATTACAACATAATTTGAATTTTTAATGCAGCATTTAAGTTCAAAAGTATACTACATTTCAATATGGAGAAATGGAAAAAATTTTGGTGGTTAACATTTTTAAATGTTGATCAGAACAAGTATTAATCCAAAAAACTTTTCGGGTGAATCGTTTTGATGTTAAAAGTTATGACTAAGAAGTGTTCTTGGTTTGTCATTTCTCATATCATTGCACGTTTAACCTGTATTTATTTGGCTGTTAGTACCTCATCGTTGCACCCCTATCACCATATTACTCTTTCATCCATTAAGAGCAATAACTTCCAGATAGTCTAATCTATTAATATCACTAGCTCATGAGAAAATAAAAACCCTCATTCAACCAATGTAAAAATAGTAAACAATTTTTTTTATGAATTATTCGAATACCACCTTATTACATGTAAGTTTATTATTGTTAAAAATACTTATAACAGACAAAGATTTTTTTTTGTGGAAGTACATTTCAAATTTGTATGATTACTATCAAAACAGTAAATAAATAAAAGTTAGGTCAAACGTCATCATTTAGTTAAACGTATTTATTTGCCCGTCAACCAATATTCAACAAATGTAAATATTCCTACAATACATTGCGATTATAATGTGTTCACTCCTCCCATTAGATTCACAGGTCGATTTTTATACCTTTTAGAAATATCATTTTCGATCTATAAAAAAAGACCAAAATGTTATTTTGAAAAAAATGAACACGAATAGCCTGTAAAATAAATAAAAATCTTACGTTTTTCTGAAGCTCTTTTGTCTTTTGCACAATCAGGTCAATTTTAGGTAACTGCACTTGCTCTTCCTCAAAAGCCACTTTCTGTTTCTGGATTTGAATTTCTTTTTGTTCGAGCATTTTTTCCGCAGTAGAAAGGTTTTGTTTTAATGATGCAGTTAGTCGACTGACATAGCTAAATAATGGAAGTGAAAGTTTCTCAATTATTCGAAGAAATTAAGGGTAAGGCTAAAAACGAGGTAATTAGATTGCAAACCTCGATGAAGCTCTAATAAGAAGCAATTTCTGAATTTTAACATCTCCGGTGCATTTTAGGATTTCTGATACAGGTGCTAACATTTGCCCCACAGATTCTGTTGTTTGTAATTGCAGGGATGTAGGCGCTGACTGAAACTGGCTCATTGAAAGCAAATCATTGTCAACTTGCATGTCATGTAATCTTTGTTCCAGAAATGCTTCCAGCTAAAGAGCGACAGAGTAAGCCTTATTTTTAAAATAAATTACCAATATTTCCAGTTTGAATCAAATATTTTACCTCATACAATTCATTTAAAAAAGCATTTCTCGTTGTGGGTTCATCTAGAATTGTTAATGCATCATTTCCTCGAGCAACTTCATCCATTTCACCTGAAAACAGAAACCCACAAAACCCAGAATTTTTTACTTTTACTTTTACAAACACAAGGCATTATACTTTTCTTTTTAAATCTTGAAAAGTTTTACCACCACTGGCTTCTAAGGAAATGTCAAAATTAATCTTATTAGCATCAACTTCGCCACTGCCCAAGTCAATTCCATCATTACAAGTGGCTGGGTTGTCATCGCCAAAGTCAATCGCCTGAAATTACATTATACAGTATAGCATTAGCATTAAAGATAGTAATATTTAAATATTTCATGTATAAAATGTTCATCTTTTGGAAAATGAAAACCAAATATTAAAACACTGATGGTGTTTTTGCTTTTAGAGCTAGTTTAACTTTGTGAAATGTTTCTTACTTGACTATCACCAAAGTCAATGCCATCACTGTCCCCAAAGTCAATCTGTCAATGCAAGAAATAAGACTGGATTATAAAATCTGTATTTGCATAAAAATCAGTAACAGCACTAACTTGTTATACCGTATCATTGTTCGTTTCGCTTGTTGGTTCTGAAACCTCCAAAGTAGGCTCTTCAATTGAACTTGGCTTTTTACCATATTTCCATTCATAAATAGTCGTGTTGCCTTTCTCCAACAAATATGTTAGCATTGGCAGTACTGCAGTATTGCCATCTAATTCTCTAATAATGAAATAAAACAATAAAATAATATCTTATAAATTACATAAATAACTCAAAAAGAATCTTGGAAATGAATTTACCTTCCCAGTGTATATTCCGTAAAACTGCTATAATAGTTTTTCACTTTAAGTAGATTTTTGCACTTGGCTGTAATACTATCATAGATTCCAGGTAACTCTTTCATTAGTTCAACTAGCTCTTCTGGGATATTTTCACCCTTGAATTGAAAAGACTCAGTTATTTATGGTTAATATGGCAAGGAAAATGTCCAAGCAGTGTTTTCTGCATACCTTTATCCCTAATTGGCGACATGATGACCGATACTTTTCTTGCAATTCTTTAGAATTTTTAACACAGTCATTTGCTTTCCTCTCACATTCCTAAAATCCAAAAAAAATCATTTATAAATTATAGCAATGTATACGTTTAAAAGCTGTTCAATCTATTTGCAATCACCTGTTGAATCTGTTGCAGCTTCGCCACTTGCCGTCTTAACGAAGGTACTTCGTAATTAACGTTTCTTATAAGCATCTGCGCGGCCTCCGCTAAAAAATAACGTAAAGCAAAGTATTAAAAAACTTCACCATTATCCCACGTTTATATGTCAGTTTATTTACCCAAGTAGATATTGTCATGTTGATAGAGACTGACAACTTCTTGCCAATCCTAAGAAGTAAATAAAACTTTTAAAAAATCTATTCAAAGCTGGCTATAGCAATATAACAGGGTTCCCCCATAAATTTCATTTTCAGCTTCCCTGACTTTTCCAGGTTTGAAAAAAATTTCCCTGTCCAATGACAACGTGAAAATTTCAGTTTTTCCAAAATTGAAACTGGAAAATATTTTTTTAAATTCACTAACGACATTTTTGAAAATTAACAAAGAAATTTTTTTAAAAATTAAAACAAATTGCATGAAAATTTTGTATTCAGAAAATGTTAAAAATGTGTGCTCCGAAAACCTAGAGAATTTTATAAATTTGTACACGGAAAACGTGGAAAATTTTGCTAATTTGTACTCGGAAAACGTGGAAAATTTTTGTTAATTTGTACTCCGAAAACGTGGAAAATTTTGCAAAATTGTACTAGGAAAACGTGGAAAATTTTGCAAAATTGTACTAGGAAAACGTGGAAAATTTTGCAAATTTGTACTAGGAAAACGTGGAAAATTTTGCAAATTTGTACTCAAAATACGAGGAAACTATTTGAAATTAATACTTAGAAAGCGTGGGAAATTGTGTAAATTTGCACACGGAAAATGTGGAAACGTTTGTTAATCTATACTCCGAAAATGTGGAAATTTTTTTTGCAAATTTCTACTTGGAAAATGGGCCTTGAACTAACCTTGTACAAGTGTAAGTATTAATTTTAGATCGCCATGACTGCGTTGAATTTCCTGGATTTTTCAAAGTAAACCATTCCTCCCTGTCATTTCCCTGACTTTTCCAGGTCTTCCAGGTCTGGTGGAACCCTGTTCGATGTCTTAAAGTTATGTGAGTTATGTCATAAAAAAATGGCTCTATACAAAAAATACGTTATAAAAATTTGATTACAGCATTGTCTGCTGAATTAAGTAATAAGATGTCACATTACATTATGGATGGCAAAGATTGAACTGGATATATGGGATGACCATCAAAAGGTGGGGTGGATTCCTAGCGCCACCAACCGTCACTTATTTATCAACATTTGCGTGTTTGTCGCCAATTTCAAATTCATTGTAATTTTGTCACGTGACCGCGCTTATGCGCATGCACAGAGACGTTTCAGTAATGCTGAGAGTACGGTATATTGACGCCCGATACTTTTGAAAAACATCGTGACTATATGTACGGTAAACAGCA
>JAQGAO010002162.1:0-20702 GCA_034697705.1 Ommatoiulus sabulosus | reverse complement strand
TGGCTCCCGACGAGCCTATGGAGATGTACCTCCGCCGGACCAAGGAAGCTGCCCTGGACATGTGGGACCTCTCCCACTACCGGGATGAGGAGGAACTCACCTTCCACGTACTCGGTGGACTGACATCCGGGTACGACCACATGGCCGAACAGCTTTACATGCTCAGCGACGAGGACTTCACATTCCAGCATGTGAAACGTGCACTCATCGCTGAAGCCGGTCGCCTCCGGGAGAAGGCGAAGGCATCCGCCGCTGCCGCTGCAGATACCCTGGCCGTGTCCACGACATCACAGGCAGTCACCTGTCAGTACTGCCACAAGCCAGGACATACGACAGACGTGTGCCTGACGCTGCAAACACAGCTCGATGGGTCCACCTCGGCCAGAGCTCGAGGTTCTCCAACACCATCGACTCGTCAGCAGCCCGGCCCATCGCAGATGTCCCCCAGTTCCTCACGGAAATCTCGCACGAGATCCAAGAAGAAGCGATCACAGCCTCCCGCTCCACAAAAGCCAGAGTCATCCTTCTTCGTAGGGACTGCGGAAGACGATGCCCAGGACTCCAACCAGTGGTTCTGGGACTCGGGTGAACAGAATCATTTCAAATTCGGATATATTAAAATCGCGATTAAAACGAATGAATTTTTGAGTTCCCAAGCATTCATAAAAAAATACCTTATATATTTGGTGCCGAATTTCATCTAAACTTCGATGAAACTTTAGTTCTAATGTTTGCAGTTATATTTTATCTGACTTCGGATAATACGAACTACGGTTTAAACGAAGAAATTTTCAGGGTACTTGAGATTAGTCTTAACTAAGCTCGACATGACAGTACATCGATCCGTATACAGGGCATACTTTATTTGAAATCTCTGATTCAAGAGAATCCTCGTTTGCAAATCATCACACAGTTCGAATTTGACACAATTTTATTTACAGAAAATTATATATGTAATACGTATCATTTTAAATAATTTGAAACTATAAATTTAAACAAAAATAGTTAAATGCATTCCTTTCCCTTTTATCTGAAAATTGAACATTCTCTTTTCTTTCTGCACCTACTAGTACCCTCGCTTGACCACTCAAGTCAGCCTGTTGCCATCTGTTTAAATGTTTGGTGTCCCAAAAGTCTTGTAATAACATGTTACTTCCTCATACTGAGCGTTGCTTGATATTTCAATGTAATTCAAGTGAGCAGTGGAAACTATTGTGTAAGTCTCTGCGTCCGTGTCTTCTCTTTCTGGAAGTTCGCCATAACTGCGGTCTCCTCCTTCTGTTACGAAATCTAGCCGTTTTCTATGACCTCTGGAATCTGCATGAAATGCTAACTCGTGCTCACGTTTTTTTTATCTTCTTGCAATTAATCCTTTATAAGTTTCACCAGGACTCCTTCCCACAATTTTTTTCATGGTATTGGATTGAGGTCCTTTTATCTGAGCACCGCAGCATAGGCTCTTCTGACAATGCCTCCTACCTTTGCGAAGTTACTCTTTTGCCACCAATCGTCTTGCAGAGCAAAGGCATGAATGACTCCGCTTGATTATTGGTGTCATTGTAAACTAGGGATTTGGCACAGTTTACCAGAATGTTCCTCAACCGAAGGACGATGCTGTTATACATGTTACTACTGTGCATTGCAGCAGATCGACAAGGATCCCCTTTATCAGTTTTGTTGCAAAATTTTCCACATTTCGCATGATTTCCTATAACATGGTCAGGACCATTCTCTAGTTCAGCAATCAGGTTTTTTAAAATTTCTTCGGTGGGTTTGCTGCTAATCAAAATAACATGGTTCCTGATTGCCGACCTGGCTCCGTGGACCAGCTTTAGTATTTTCTTTGAAAGGCCTTGCCTTGCCAATGGCAACTCCAGAGAATGTATGGGTGTCTTTTTGTAACTTCAAGTGAGTTAGCATCACCTTCACCAATCATCCAGATACAGTGGATTTATTGCATGTATTCCAAATAGTGCAATCCTTCCACAATGATGGCACTTTCCATTCCCGTGGATGGGCCTGTCCAATTCTCCTAGCAAAAACGGTCACCTGGCTGTCTTCTGCCATTTTATTTTTCACTCCCATGTAGAGTATCTTTTTAGTTGCAGCTCCGATGATGACTGCAACTTCACTAAAAGCATTGTAGCCATGGCCATAGCAATGTTTGCACCAACTACCATCGACAGTGGCACTGATGCATAAGTAGTCTCCATCAACATCTCCACGCTTTTCTGCTAAGGGTATCTCTTTTTTTGCGGCTACGATTATGACATCCTAGATGTTCTTTTTCAGGTACTCTCCAATTCCTTTTCATAATTGATGTGTTCTTGTTCATATTGACCATATCCATGGTGTTGAATATCTTTTCTTGAGAGAAACCACTACCTGTTGTTATGGCCCCCAACACTGAAAGCTTTCTTAATTCATTAGGCTTGCTATCAGTGAGCATTTGCATTTTTTGTTGCATTGATTGGAACTGCACTGAAAGTGAAGTTTGCAAGTTGGACCTGTTATTAAATCATTTTGAAAAAATCTCCCTTTTCCACATTTTTGTGTGTGGGACTCGAATTTTCTTATTTCTTTGATTAGATGTCGCAGGTCACAAACAAAGCGCCAATCAGGTAATTCATATTCAGTTACAGTGTCAGACTAAATATCTTCGGAGGCTAACTGTGCATTTGCAGTATTCTTCGGTTTTGGTGTCGATGGGCAAAATCGATCTCAGTTGTGACATTTAAACCCAACTCCATAGGTTGTGGTTCTTAAGGATCAGTTGATTTTAGTGAGATAGTTAAAATGTCCCACGAAATCTCATCTTTATTGTAGTCTGTGGCAACCAGTGAATTAGCAATATTCATCAGTTCTGATATAGATGTTAAAGGAGGGAGTTGGAGACATTGTAGCGAAAACTGAACACAATGGCTTATTCAGAGAAGCACTCGCCAACGACTTATAAAAATACAGGCAGCTAACTGGATCCTCCGAAAATAGAACCATACAAACGTGGCACTATACAAGAGCGCGCGACCCTGGTGGCAACAACTCGTGGCACGCCAGGGTCAACCTCTTTAGAAAAGAGAAAACAGTAACATGAAAAGAGGAAAAAAGCAACTAATAAAAAGGGGGAGAACGTCCAAAGCCAGGGCGGAAGCCAACCAATGTGGAAGAACTTAGCGAAGGCAACCTAAAACAAACCAAGACGAACCCGACGAGCAGTATCCTGGACGTTGGCAAAGCAAAGTTAAAGCAACAGGCCCTGACGGCGCCGTGCCCGCTCACGCCGTTTGGTGCGGCGGCGGGTTGCGGCGAAGCCCATGCCCCAAGAGTAGTATAAGAAAAGCCATTTCTTAGTTACTTTTTCAAAAAACAAATTCTAAATGAAAGTTTTTGGAATGAAAATTGTGTGAGACATAAGTAAAATAAAAAGCAGTATTTTTTGTCACAAAATTTTTTTATTAATACATTATTTACATAGTTGGTGATGCAGCAACGACTGCCAAATTTCTTCTGACTCCTGTAGGGTCCAGCTTGGCTCAAGCTCTAGCCATCACTGTCAATGGAGGCAATGGGTTGTATTCACTCTCCACAAGTGAATGTGAAATCCAGCTTAATCTGAGTCAAAAATCGTCATCCAGAGGTATTGATTGTAGCCAAAAGATCGTCGTGATCAATGTGAATTTACTTACTAGTGCTTAAGAGAAGCCACGAGTTGAAGACTCCTCCAAGGTGGTGTTGAAGCCAGGTTCAAGACCCTGGTAACAATTGATTCTGCTTCAGTTCAAAAGTGCCGAATTTCGCCTGAAATTCGATAATCAATTTGCAATAAAGCAACAAACTTTCTAAGGTTTAGTTATAATTTAATATTAGACTTTTGAAAACTCTTAACTATGATTAAACATGATAAAACTGAACTCCTTTGTTGAAATAAATTGAAAGGGTTAACGTTGAGCAACCACAGGTCAGGCCAACTCGAAACAGAATGGTGGACAATGGCTGGAGAAAGTGACTCCAGTACCCACTTATGACGTCATTTGACGCCTTAACAAAAGAGCCTATTTAGAGGAAAGAAAAACGGGGTCTTTCACTTTCTCTACAGCAGGTTTTACCTCCTTGGTTGCTATGGACGTTTGTATCCAAGCACTCTCACTAGACTGCCAAGGAGGTTGCTGGGAGCTAGAGTTAAAGAGGTAAAGGAAACGTGCTTCTTCCAGCTTGGGAGTGGTTTGACCTCCTCTAGCAGACGTTCTTTTAAAGGCAGTGAAAAACCTTTTCACTGCAAAACATCGTCTGCTCTATCAAGTAGTGATATATTTAAGAATTAACGTTGACAAATACGCTCAAGCATTTAACAGCAAGATAGACTTGCACCACTTGTTTTAAGTGGCTAGAAATTTAGGATAGTGTTACTTTTAAGTTTATAAAAAGTGAGTACAGCACCTAACCTTAAACAGACGGAAGTCATGGATGAGACCTTCGAGTTTTCCTAGCTGAATAGTGCGTGCATCTGTGGAAAAATGCGGCAAACAGGAAAAATTCAAAATTGTTATTGATACACGAGCAGCTTTTCTGTGCTTTACGGCTCTAGCATGTCATGTCAAAATACTACGAATGTATGTTAAAATACCCTAAGAACATGTGAGTGATACACAAAATACCTGAATGAATTAATAAGAAATCAGCATAATGCGGCAGTGGGGCTCAAAATCCCCAACAAATGCCCCCTTTTGAGTCTCCACGAAGCTTTATGCTTGTTGGGACAGGTCAAAAATCATCTGATTCAATGAAAATAAACGAGGAGCACTTTAAGGCTTTGTAAAAATATTTCTAATGTTGTCCTTTCCAGGGTCACTTAGTAATTTGAACACCCCCTTCTTCAGCCATTCCATTATGAAGTTGTGTTTGATCCCTATGTGCTTAGTTCTGCTCGTTTCTGTATCATTTTAGGAAAAATGAATGGCATCTAACAAGTCAAGAGTAAACCAGAGGCACATAGTCCGGATCCAACACAGGAGAGAACAGCCCAAACACCCTGGACAACCAGTACACTTCTTTCAAGCTGTGTACAATCCCAATGTACTCTGACTCCATGGAGCTTAAGGCTACCATGGACTATTTCCGCCAACCCCAGCTAATCGAGGTCTGACCCAAGAATACGATGAAACCACCGAAACTCTTGCGGTTATCTCTGTCCCTTGCCCATGAAGCGTCATATTATGCTGTCAGCATGTCGGAATTACAGGTCGAGAGTTGGATTCAGTTGTCCTTGGTGTAAAGGCTGTATTGCAACACTTGCAACAGTGCTTTAACGTGAGCATAGGAATGATCAACATGATATTGTGATAGCAGAATCACCGAGAATAGGATATCTGGGCGATTTCTGCTGGTGAGAAAGAGTAAGCGGCCAACGAGCTCTCTGTAAGGGAACTTCTTGTCTCTCTCCTCGCCATCACGCAATTTGCTGATTGTTGCCCCAACATGGATTGGAACTTTCACCATGGTATTTGGAGAAAGTCGATATTCCAGGGCGATATCTGCAATGTAAGCACTCTGGTGCATCTGGTGCACACGGTCAAAGGACACCCCCAGAAGCTTCTTCACAGGACCGAGAATTGAAATTTCAAACAGTTCTGAAAACAAATCAATGAAAAATTTCAACACTTTAGACTCAATGGCAATGACTATAATATCGTCCACGTATATAAGGAAAACCACCTGGTTCTCCCTCGCAAAAACACACGCGTAGCCGCCCATTTTCTTGATTCCTAAACGTTAAAGTTTTGCCAGCAAGCAGATATGCCACTGCCTTCCGCTCGGGTGAAGGCCATAGAGAGATTTCTTCAATCTCCAGACAACATCGTCAGAGACGCTGTCACGAAAACCTTCAGTTGGACAGATGAATGTCTCGTCGTTGAGATCGCCATACATGTACGCACATTTAATGTTGAGGTGGGAGTCCACCCAACCTCGGCGTACCACTAGCAGCAACAGGAACAAACGGACGATGACAAAGTTGACCACCGGTGAGAAAACCTTGTCGTAGTCGACTCCAGGAGTTTGCCTAAACCCCTGGACTACAAGATAAGCTTGTGCTCTACTGGTGATCCCTGCATCAACGTATTTAATTGTGTGGACCCATCTGGTCCCCAAAATTTTTTTAGCATTACTCTTGGGCGCGATTTGAAACGCACCACGCTCCTTCATGGTGTCGATTTCCTCGTCCATGGCCTCAATCCAGCGTGATTTATCTGGACCAGCCATTGCCTCACTGTATGTTTTCGGTGCAACGACCGAAAACTAGGCAGTGGGCCGAGGGACATTGGAAATTGTGGCTCCAGTTGACTCTGAAACAGGAGTGACCGGCTGGTAACTGGCATTTGAAGCATCGGGCACAGGATCTGTGCCCCCTGTCGCATCAGAATCAGAGGTCGGTTTGAAATCGAAGTGTTGGCATCGAAGGCAGGTTCCTTGCCTCGAGCTAATCATGCGCTCCTTTCATGGGATATGCAGGGTGTCCTGTTCCGCACTGTACAGGTGTATATGGGTGTGTAGAGGGTCCAAAAGGGAGTCATTTGAGATAGAGAACCCATGGGCGCAGACGTCAAATAACGGAGATAATGACGATTTAGAGATGCTTCAGGACCTTCCGTTAACCTTGTACAAAGACATGTGTTTTTAACACGATGGCTGCCAGGCCCATTGGGGTGTCGACGTCCGAGCGTACCTAAATGAGAGGTTTCCTGGCAGATGGATCAACCGCGGTGGTCCTGTTGCATGGCCAGCAAGATCTTCGGACCTGACACCGCCTGATATTTTCTTATGGGGTGCATTGGAACAAATGGTTTACGAAACCCCAGTTTACAATGAACAGGACCATATTGCTCGCGTTGTCATGGCTAGTGAGCAAATAAGGCAAAGTTCCGAAATGTTTGTGAACATGCGAGGATCCTGGGTGACCGGCATTGATAAATGCATCGAGCAAAATGGTGGCCAATTTGAGCACTTTTTGTAAAGAGGCGATTTGTGTCCTACACATAAGGAATGTCTTTTCAGTTCTGTGAATGTTCGTTTTTGTGCACGTTGAGTGCAGGTTTGCAGCATTTCAATTGTGAAATAAACTTTTGTACTGATACAATTACACTGTAAATCGCCATTATCTTCGTTATTTGAAGTCTGCGCCCATAGGTTCCCTATCTCAAATGTCTCCGTTTTGGACCCTCTACACACCCATATACACATGTACAGTGCGGAACTGGACACCCTGTAGTACCAGACCATCCGGGGTGTGGTGACGAAAGTAGCGCCTACCTGCATAGTGATCAGTCAATCTTCAAGATTCTGACCTGGTCCAGTGAATTGATCCAGCGGCTGTGGAAATGGCTATTTCACCAGCAGCTTTAACAGCTGTATCGGTCGCAGGCGCATTCGTTTGTTTGATGGTGGTTGGAGTTCAGTCCTCAGTTGAACTCACCAATAAGTAAGATTCGTCAGGATTTTTACTCTTGTTGTTGGCGACGGTTAGTTCTCCAGAACTGCTTGCAACTGCTCCAACTTGGGACGGGACCCTCACTTCTTTTACGTCGAAAACGGCTGGCTGCACTATCTTGACATGTTTTGTCTCCACGACGTGACCAGTGATTTTGTTGAGAATTCGATAGCCATGCGTCTGCAAGGCGTAACCTACCAGGACTCCCTCCCAGCTTGTTGTTTCAAGCTTACCTTGTCGCTGTGTTGCATTTTTGAGGGCGAAGCATTAGGATCCTATCACACACAAGTGCTTGACGGAGGGTACCTCTCCCAGGTATAGTTCATGTTGAGTTTTTCCATCAATCTTGCTGGAGAAACGGTTTTTCAGATGAGCGTAAGTGACCACCAGCTCACCCCACATGTTGTTTGGAAGACCCGTGTCCGTCAGGATACTTCTAACCCCCTCAATCAGTGACCTGTTGAATCGCTTCGCGATTCCGTTTATTTGTGGGAAGGAGACATTTGTACGCTCATGTTTTATCCCCTTTTGTGCCAGCATTTTCTCCATTCGATCGGAGCAAAACTCCATCCTATTATAGGTGTGGATGCTCTGAATTTTGAGATGCAACTGGTTCTCCTCTATGGAGATGAACTCAACAATCCTATCGAAGGCCAAGTCCTTAGACTTGATTGGCAGAGCGAAGCTATTACGCGAAAAATCTTCAATGATTACCAGACAGTACCTGCACCCGCCCTTGGTCATAACCTGGTCAGGTCCTAATGTGAGGCATCCGAACCCTGGTGGCAACAACTTGTGGCATGCCAGGGTCAACCTCTGACAAAGGAATGTTCTTCTCAGTTGTGACATTTAAACACAACTCCATAGGTTGTGATTCAATAGGATCCTGATTTGGTGGAGCATTAAAACCAAGATATCGAGATTTTGCCATAGTTGCGGCACTTTCAGATTATTTTTTTTAGCTTATAACGCATTCGTTGCGCTAATGTGAAACTTAATAAGTTTCAGACAGTCAGTATTTTTAATGCAGTAATAACCAATGCATCAGATATGGTGGTTTAACTATGACTTAACAGCCTCTAATATACAGGGTCGTCCATGTGTTATTATTTGTCCAACATCTTTTAAAATAAATCGTGAATCGTAAAAGTTATCAGAATACAAGATTAATAATAACAACTTGCGTTTTAAATTATGCAAGAATGAAGGGGCCCCCGGCCCCCCTATGGGAGATCCGGGAGTCCCCTTGTGATTTTAAATGGGGGGTCCCCATTTAGATTCAGATTATGAATCTGCATTTAAAACAATAAGTTTTGTCTAAAAGATTTTTTTGACATCATCTTAGATGTTGCTGTAATCGGTGTCCAAATCGTGTAATACGCCATTTACTTTTTTCAACAGGTAACAGTGCAAAGCCTGTTGCAGAGAATATGGTTTCCGGAGAGCTCATGGTCGACTCTCAAAGTTACTTAAAAGAATTATCTTCGTATCTTTTACCATTTTAAAGATATGTTTTTTCTGGCTAAAGACTGTACAAATCACCTGGTATATACATGTATATACATAAATTAACAAATTTCAACAATATTTGTATTTTTATTATTACAAATAGTGTATCCATATTTACTCTATACCAATTTTTATAAATTAACTACACTAAGTCATTTTCAGATGCTCGGAACATCATAAAACACATCTTAAAACGTTATCTGTAACAATAATGGAACATAAAAAGTGGAACTTTTCGTTTTATTTTCCGGTATAGTGCTTCCCACATATGCACCCACAAATGTTTTCCGAAATTTTGTTTTAACTAAATGTTACATGAATTGTACTACTAGGATTTGCAGAGTTAGTGTTCCTGTTTAAAAAATGGGACCGCCATCCTGTAACCATAATGGAACACCATAAGTGTTAAGGTTGTGTTTTACAATTATGTTTTTAAAACCATATGTTCCAGGAAAGAGCTCCTATGTAGGTGCTCAGAATTGACTAGAAATGCTTATTAAAACTGTATAACAATTTATTTTGCATTAAAATAAGAATGAAAATACAATAAGATGCATTCAAATGTAATCACACATGCAAGGTTTGTTTCCATTAGCAAGTATAATCAAACAAAATCATCTCAGAATTCCAAGCTTTGGAGATTTCTTGGCATTAATTTTTACCTTTAGTACCTATGGAATAATATTCATGGCCTATCACAAATTTAGTTACATTGTAGCAAGCATGGTGATATGATTTTGGGTAATCCAGTTCCGTTAGGTAATAACTTGAGATTAGTAGCAGCACAAAATTGCTTAGTGAAGCAATTTTTATAATGCTAGATGTGGTGTCACCGCATAGGGCCCACTGAATAATTGTCTGTCATTGAACATGACAATAAATGGTGACTCTTCTTGCTTGGATTGGCACTGTCAGCTACAATAGTGTGTCGCTGGATATTTGTGCCAGCAGACGACAAAAATAGGGAATCCGTCTGTTTTCCGTCTGCTTTTCCTCCCTAGGATTTATTTTTGCTGCGACGTTTCATTTGCGGGCGCAATGGCGCTGGTGTAGCTGTGGTGACTTTAGAGTAAACCTTGAAAGCTGGTGAAATGTTACGGCTACGCTGGCGCTTGCACAACGAATGGCGCTTTTGTAAAGGCCTTTTCAAAGTTGCTTATGTGCGCGCGTCATATTAGATGTGATAGAAATATGCTAGTTTGATCAATTCCTAATCAATGACGAGTACGCGTAACGGATTGTATTTATTAGAAACGATTACCGTTTTTGATTCCTTTATTTAATTTTCCGGAGCACAAGAAAACTTTACCGGTATGATGGACCCAGGACCCTCTAAGGGTATGTGGGACGGAAATAAATACGAGCAAATTTAACGAAATGTTTGTCGTTATGCTATTTTTGATTTCTACAAGCACATCATCAGTAATTCGAGGTTAGGATGATGCGAGATGTCAACGGAACTTTATTGAAACTCCACATTTATTTATGATTTTTTACAAACATTTACCTTAACGACGCAAACAATGCAATGATGTCAAAATTGAACATGTTAATAAAATATTTGCAATTATACAAATTATGACCATACTCTCCTCGGCCTCGCGGCACAAACAACGAAAAAGGCTAATAGAAGAACTTATGCTATTCGTTCTGCTGTACCTCCAAAGTTCAAACATTTCTTTTGAGAAAACGTAACACAAATCACATATAATTACAAGCTATAAATTTAAAAACGTATACTTGACAATATAAACACATGTTGATATTGCTGTAAAAATTTTAGAGAAAATGTAATGAGTCAAGGCGTACGAACCTAGTAACGATAGGTTGATGATAAACAATTGATTTAAACTGATTTTGATGTTGGGTAAACCGATTACAATGATGTAAGAAATATTACAATAATTGCACAAAAGTATATCAGTCAATAATATCACAAAGAGAAGATATTTAAAAAATAGATTATATGTATTTAATTTCTATTGGTGGGGTTATTTTTTCTATGAATGCTTGCAATAATGCCTCACTACCTCGCCGGCTTCTCATGCTAATACCAGTCTCATCCGTCATTTTTGTAACGACTAATGGGGTTGTAGTAGGATGAAATTGTAATTAAAAATCTCCTAAAAATTAGTAGGTTTTAGAAAGTTCAACACTTGCCTCAGAAACCTGAGAGCCACCTTCTTCTGTATCTTCGTAAGAAGTGAAGTTTTATGTTTTCATCTCCCCTCCCACCCCACCCCCAAGATGGATACTCCGGAGTTCTAACGTCATGTTGCCACCACATTTGAAAAATCGACTTGCCTGACTTTGCCTGACTTTTGTCCATTTTATTCTCATTATTCCTGAACTTGGCCTGACTTTTCGTACAATTTAGCTTGATTTTGCCTGACTAAAATTAAAGTTAAATAGCTTTCTTTTTTAAAAACAAGATTAAAGTCTTCAATAATGCATGTAATTTTTTATTTATTAAGCACACAATTATCTGACAACATGCACGTTGACTCGTTCACTAACAAAATTTTGCAATTCTACAAACAAGCATTCTTCAGGCTCTGGATTTTACTTTCGATTTCTTCTTCCTCTGGGTATAGGTAGTCATTTCACCAAAAAAATAATTTATGCCTGATCTCAGCCTGACTTTGCCTGACTTTTTTTAAAATTTTGACAAAGTTGCCTGACTTTGCAGGTCAGTGGCAACCCTGGTCATACTAACGAACTCCATTGTTGCTGAAGTACAAGGTTTGGAAATATTGTAACAAAGTGGACCAATTTACGCGAGAGATGAAAAGGAAATGGCAGGTATGCTAATGATTGTGTCTTCGATTGACTTGAAAAGTTTAGATTAAACTAAAAATGGTTGCCGTTATAACGTTAGTGGTTAAAAGAGGGGAAAAGTCGCCCTTTTTGGTATTGTTAACGTCCCAAAGAGTGTTCTAGGATCCTATATACTCAGTCCAATTGACAAGAATTAAGTCTTGCCAACATGATTTGAAGTATGGACATATGGAGGTCAGTGATTAATAAAGGACCTCTCAAACTATGGGGATTCGAGCGCCTATTAATTGGAATAGGGTACGCACCATGCCAGTGCAGGAAGCAGGACTCAAATCGGTGCGCCTGATTGACACAATAGTAGCAGAGCTCCCTCCCTACTGAAGGTCGATTGGGCACATGTAAAGTCTGCCAGGCCACGAAATCCCGGTCATTTTGTTGAGGTGTTACGTAGGCGTCACGGATGTCGATTTGTGAATAAGCCTTCATACATTCTTGGTAACGACCGAGTTCGCCAGGATCTCTCTGGATAACTTCGGGAACCTCAGCTAAGTATTGTAGTAGACGTACTTCCAAACCGGTGCCTGGTGAACGTGTTTCCCACTGATTTCCCGTGAAATGAAAGGGATGGCATAGGCGCAGGGTTGAACAAGGATATAGTTCGATAGCCGATGGGAAAAATAAGGTAGGTATTGGAGTTGGAGACCAAAAGGTAGAGGGATGACCAGTAGGAATTCGCTTATGGTAAACCCGAAGTGGATGAACTGATGAAATAACCGGGATGACCTGACCTATACAGTATTAGAGTCCACTTCTGCGCGAGTTTGTTGAAAAAAATTGCGAAAATGAGGACGAAGACGCATTTCTTGAGGCATACCTCGTGAATGTCGATGAAGTGCCCCTTGTAGTGCGAGAGAATAGTTTAAAGATTATAGATAGTAGACGAAAGATGAAGAAAGCATGACATTAGACCTTTAAAGGAATTCAATCATATACAGTATGTTAATAACGTACCTCGGTGAGGGTACTCTGATACCAAGGCACTCCCTATGTTGCGTAGTAGCTGCGTCGCCTCATTCATTTTACGCCGACTATGAGCATATCTGTCTACGTCTACTAAGTAACCCCTGACTTGGCCACGTTCCAAATCCGTTGCCTGGCTGGAATTGGTATGTTCCAAAGATGTGTTTTGGGAACTCTCGCTTCCCAATTCAGATGGTGTCTTCAATTTGTCAGCTATGGAAACGGCAAAACAGGAAGCCATACATTCTACATGAATGGCACGTAAGTGTTAAGAAACCAATCAGGTTGATTAATATTACCTGTAACAAGTGGATTGACGGTTGAGGAGGGAGGAAGGCTCCATCCCTCTGCGCCCCTTCCAGCTAAGTCTTGTCGATTACCCATCTCGGATGCCTCTATAATCGCGGGACTCCTTTTTTCTTTGTTAGATAACATGATCGGAATTTCTGATATACGACTGTAAAAACATGCTTATTAAGCATTTTGAGGGATAATGTCCGCAAACAATCGGCTGTAAGCTACACATAAGCATATTCCAATTGAAATCATAAATAGATCAAGAAAGTAATTCACTTCCAAGAGTATATAGGGCCATAAGGTCTTTGATATAGGATCATTTAATTTGTGACGTTAATAATGGTAATTAAAACTCAGAAACATATTCGATATCAAAACCCTACAATATCAGAAGGAAATATTTTGATAGCTTATATTTCAACGGTCCAATGGAATGTAAAATGCTTATAAAGTATCCAACAGCTTAACTAAGATATAGCCATTTTTGCTATTATATACAGTTGGCCGAACGTACTGATGAGGAAAGGTGCCTTCACAACCTTTTAACTTTAAAATACAGCTCGAAAAGTTGAAAGAATCTCTGCGTTCTTTATAATATTAGTTTATATCTTGTTTATGCCTATAATAGCATTTTTTTTGTGTGAAATTGCAGATTAAGCGCGTGCATATAAGCAGATCTTCTTTATTTCCAAATCCGCGTTTACCAATTGAAAATTGCGCATCGCCTTTTTAAGTTATTTAAAATTATTTCCAGTGGCGGTTTATGCAATTGACGAAGCACCACTGTATCTACGCGAACCTTCAATCGCATTGCACAATCAGGCGAGTGCGTGTGAAGAGTTCCTTGGGGAATCCCTTCCGCGTTACGCTACCTTCACAAACGACCTTTCGCTTTAACTCCCCACCCCCCTTTTTTATAGCTATACGCGATCATCTGTAAATGCAGCTGCTCGTGTCTTTGTTTACCCTAAATTCTCAATCCCTGCGATCCCCTCTTTAAAGCCTGATTTCCACTATTGAGAGTTTTGAGCCACCTTTTTCGCTAAAATAATCCCTTTTCTGTTAAAATAATGTCTTCATGTCCATACTGACGAAAGCCTCAGTTAACGATATAGAAAATAGGCTTATTTTACACGTCCTCTGAACTGGTCATTAATTTACCTTTTATTTTTATATATGAAACTTTACAACAATGCTCCGTTAATGCAACCGTTGCAGCATTTTAAATTAATACTATTTTTTATACTCAATTGTTGATTACGCGTACATTATTTATGAAGCTTCACGACTTCGATTATCGATTCCATGTATTCAACATTATCAGGTTAGAAATACTTTTAAAAAAAAATCCTTATATATGCATATACAAGCGGTTAATTTACCGGGTTCCCCCAGAAATTTCCTTTTCAACTTCCCTGAAATTTCCTTGACTTTTCCCGGTTTCAAAGAAAATTTCCCTCACCAATGACAACTTTAGAAATTGCATGACATTTTAAAAAATTGTCCCTGGAATTTTTTTTTATATTAACAGACATGATTTTTTAATAAATTAACAAAAATATCATAAAAATTGTTTCAAATTGCAAAAATTATGTATTCGGAAAATTTCAAAAATGTGTGCTCCGAAAAAAAGTGAAATTTTGTCCTTGTCAAATTCTGAAAATTTGTACACGGAAAACGTATACATAATATTGCTAATTGGTACTCGTAAAACGTGGAAAATTTTGAAAATTTGTATTCTAAAAACGTGGGAAAATTTTTTAATTTGTACTCGGATAACGTGGAAAATTATGCAAAATAATACTCAGAAAATGCGGAAAATTGTGTAAATTTGTACAATGAAATTAACCCTGACTTTTTCAAAATAAACCATTCTTCCCTGATTTTTCCAGGTACGTCATTTTCAATTTCCCTTAATTTTGCCAGCTTTTCCAGGTCTGGGGGAAACCTGTTAAGGTCTTTGAAGGCTACATGTACACTTGATAATTCCAATAACATAACACCAAGACAAACACGTAGTTAATTTATTATCGAATTTGCAGCATGAAATGAGCATATTAAACTATTTAAGTCAACATGGTACTCGCAATTTATGAAACTATGTTTTAAAGCTTAACCATATTATATTTTGCACGTATAAAACCGTTATATCAAAATAACTAGTCCTCCCCCCCATCCCCCCGTGTCATAAACCTTATAGTGTTTGATTATATTTTCAAACAGTATACGATTTACACTTTTTTGTGCCGTAATAAATTTTCCAAACATTATCAACATAAAAGGTCTAATAAAAAATTTTTTACAATCGTATGTCTTACCATAACCACATCGAAGTAAAACTTTGCATCAATCCAGGATCCCTTAGCCTTACAATGAAATAATTTATAATCCATATAACCGTTTAATTACAATGAATTTTCCTTATAACTTTGCTGCAACCACATAACATACATGCAAGTTATACTGCTTAATTGTAAGGTTATTAAGATAACATTTTTTGGTTAGTTTTGTATAAACCTTACAATAAAATTGTTAAAATGAGAATCATTTTAAAACTACATTAGGAATTGACAGCGGAATTTGTGTAATCATTGTATTAGATGTAGCCAACAACGGCCTTCATATTCTATTTGAAGATTTTCAAATGTAAGTATTTGGGAAATGTTCTAAACGACGACTCAGAAATGAGCTTCCTTTGATGTCCGAGGTTTGAGATGACATCAAATAGGAGGATTAAACCTGTAATTCTTAGGCGGTTATTGCGTACAAGGAAATTATCCAGTATATTATCCATGATATTTTAATAATTTGACTATAATGTAAATGCTGAATTCATTTATGCTGTAATATAAGAGAATGTTTAACACACAGTATTATTACCGATAATGTAACAGTGCACCTTGAAATATTTTATATAGGGATCCTTTTTATTGAATCATGAGTTGAGTATATGTTTGATAAATTGAGACGCTAATACAAAATTTTAACGACAATTATTAGAATCTCAAAAACGAAGTCAGAAGAGTCTTCACATGGTTCCTACACCACTTTCACCAGAGCCACCAGGAAATTCTGCTCCACCTTCGTTTATCGATAATGGGGGAATGGCAGCTTGTTTGATTTCAAATGCTTCCACAACCTCCTTAAAAATATAAATAATTTAAAGTTTATTATCATTAGAAAATTTAATGAAAATCTTGTTAAAAAATCAATTATAAAAATATCTCTGATCATATTCATAACATTTTATAATAATTAATGAAGTATAACCAACCCATTACCTTCCATTGTTCCTTGTCGAGACTTATGACAGTTGTGCATGGCTCTGTATTTGGTGCATTTTGAATATCATCGCCATTCATTTCCTTCAGATTTCCTGAATATAGAGAAGAAATCAATTAAATAAATTAGTGAATGTGCAGTTTTAAGCATTAAGACGCCAGAACCTATACTTACCAATTAACGGAAATCCATTTTCGTCTGGGAAAATAATGACATCTCCTTGCTATATTAAACATTTTCTTCATTAGCATTTTATTTTATACAGATTACATAATAATTTTTGTATGTTATATTAAATTATTTAAGATGCTAACGATTGGTGTTGCTTACATGTAACAGTACCATTATGTTTGAAATGTTATTCACGGTCTGCGCAAATGAATCTGGATTCACTGCAAATGGGATAAAAGCCACCGGACCATCTGTAACACACGAAGACAATATCCAAATTAAATTTTACTGATAACGAAGAAACCAGGTTAGCTTCTTGTTTGATGATGCTCACTGTTTTTTTTGCATAGATCGCGTAGTATATCTAGTATGCGTTGCGATTCATAAGCCTGGGCATCAGTTACGCATCCATGGATATCCATTCCGTTTTTCTGTAAAAATGAACATTAAGAATGAACTTGATAATGATTTGTACCTTATATAAAAATTCAAAAATCTTCATCATACATGTCTTCATTCAGTTACGCAAAGTAATTTAAATGGATAAATATTGATTCCACCCGAAATGATATCAGGCATATCTGACATTTTTTTACACCAACCATAATCATAAATCACAACTTGTCCTTAAATTTTGTAGTCTTTTGATGATCATTAATCATTACGCCTACTTCATGTGCTCTTTATGTTCATTTGTAAATCAGGGTTACTGCGTCACCTGCCCTTGCTTAAAAATGCTTTTCCCCCAAGCTTATAAATGGTAACTATTAATTTTTCTATCGGATGGGTAAAATAACTTATATTTATTATAAACAAAAGTGTAAAGCTTTGTTGTTTCTTGAATATGATTATAATTTCTTAAGGATTTATAATTATATATATAGAGTAGATGTTTAGGACAAATTATTAGTATTCTATTTACAATTGTTTAAAGGCAATATATTTCATGGTTAGGGAGAATGAAGTCGGGGAATAGTACCATATTTCGAAAAATTAACAAAAATGCTACCACATGTTTATCTCAAAGGCCATTAGCTTTGTAGATATTGGGAAAATTTTAAAGTTTTTAGCGGAAAACAATTCCTAATTGTTTTCCTCTTTTTTTTTAAGTTTAAAATCGGCCGACTTTATAATAACATATTTTTCAGTGGAAAGAAATATTACATATTCACTTAAAAAAACATAATTTTGCAAAATTTATCACTACATATATTTCATAACATATCTTTTATTTGTTTCTTATTCATACTAAACAGTACATATCTTCTTAATTAAGATTTGCGTTATGAAACATTTGTATAATGTAGAAATACTATATAGGCCTAGATGAAAGGAGAACATCTTAACCGCCTTCCATGTACATGTATATTCTACCATAAGGCTTATAACAGGATTTTGAATAACATTCGCATAGCCTACTCCCTGGAGGTGCTCAGCTTGCTTATGTGTTTCAATGTATTTTTAGGAGTAGGCCTAAATATGCTGCCCTTTTTTTTAGTGCTAGCAGGTGCTAGTCTTAAGTTTTTCAGTGGTTAAGCCTAACAGAATTTCACTTTAATTAGGCCTACTGTAGATTTCCTTCGGATAACGCACTCCATTTTCGCGGAATGCATCGGAGACAAAATATCATCAGGAATAATTTTATCACACAAAATAATCAATGGATTTAATCGTTCAATACGTAACACGTATTTTTCCATTTTGAATTATACATATAGCACATTATAATAATTAATATTTTCAATAATATACATGTGAAGTAATTGAAACTCAAGCTTGCAGCGTAATGAATTTTAATATATAACCTGGTCGCTGCATGATGTTAAAAAATGCTTGATCTTCAACAATTTTTTTATAATAGTCGTTATAAATATATGTGTATAGTATGAAACATAAATTAGTGAACAATTTCAAAATTCCGTTAAAGCAAAAACAGTAACTTTGTATCACATTTACAGAAATTTAAGTTTCCTAGAATTATTAATTTTAATAAATTTAAATTTTAAAAAAATCCCTTTAACATTTCGGAATAGATCACTATTGATTATAGTTTAATTAAAAAAAAAAATCCTTATAAATTTCTTTTTAGCCCTTTAAAGTAATCCGTTCAATCATACATCGCTAAAGACGATTCATTTATTTGGACTACATTTATACTTTTGTTGTTTGTATGGTCGATTGGTGAATTAGGCGGTTGTAATCCCTGCGAAAAAAAAGCGTATATAAGGGTTATATTTTTTAAAGTTTTTAGAAAAAAGTACCTGAGCAATGACATTGACAACAATGAATGAACTGATTCTGAAGAATCGATCTAGACATGAAATGTTTACTAAACTATTATAATGATATTTGCGTCAATTAAAATATGTAAATCTTCTTAAACGTTATTGATATTTTTTATGCAAATTTTTAAACATTTAGTCTTTAGATAATTAAAATATTTGGCGTATTTTTTCAAAAAATTACGGTTTAAATTTTTGCAAATTTGTATTAGATAAACGAGTACAATTTTACTGCATGTTGTACATGGAAAAAAATTACACATGTTGAATATTAACAATTAAAAATAAATGTAAAACAATCGAAATATTATCACTGAAAAACTGAATGATATTGCAAAAATTCAATCTAAAAAATTGGGTCCTGACACAACTAGTATTAATGCCCCTTTAAGGTTTCACTATTTTATGTAATAATAACAGGGTTCCCCCAGAACTGGAAAACACGGGAAACCTGGAAAAGTCAGGGAACTTGAAAATTACCTGGAAAAGTCAGGGAACATGAAATTAATTACCTGGAAAAATCAGGGTATAGAATGGTTTATTTTGAAAAAGTCAGTAAAATTCAACGCAGTCATGGCGATCCAAAATTAATCCTTTTGCATTTTCCGAGTAGAAATCTGCAAATTAATGTACACATTGTCGGAATAAGATTTGCAAAATTGTCTACGTTTTCCATGTACAAATTTACACAATTTTCCACGTTTTCAGAGTACAACTTTTCAAAATTTTCCACGTTTTCTGAGTACAAATTTTCAAAATTTTCCACGTTTTCAATGTAAAATTTTTCAATAATCTATGTTTTCCAAATACAAATTTGTCCACATTTTCCGAGGATGAAATTGTAAAATTTCGCAATTTTTACGAGCACAATTTTTCAATATTTTCAGAATACAAAAATTTCCCATTTTACAAATTATCTTGCAATATTTTTAAATTTTTAAAAAAATTTCTATGTTAGTTTTCAAAAATGACGTTATTTAATTTACATAAATATTTTCCGGGGTCAATTTTTCACGTTATCATTTAAAAACGAAATTGTTTTTGAAACCTGGAAAAGTCAGGGAAGTTGACAATGAAATTTCTGGTGGCACCCTGTATAAAATGTTTTTTATTAAAATTATCGGAAAAGGGCTTTCAAGTATATGAATTCATTTTTTAGAATGAAATGATTTTTTTGATAGGTGTCGTTTGTAGTATATTAATGTTTATCAGAGTATTTGCATAGATAATTTTCGGCAATTGGTAAATTGCAAATTGACAATGCAGCAAGTGGCCATGCGCCCATATAGTGTGAATTGTTATTTTAATAACATTTAAAATATATCGAGGCTCTGGTATTTCCATAAACGCGTAAAATAGGATTGTCAATTTGTTACTGCATTTTTTCCTTAATCTTAAATTATAGATATCTTAATTGTAATTTCACGTTAAATAGTTCGTTATAGTGATTATTTCTATAGCTTACGTTAGAGTGAGTTACTCAAAGTTAACTACAACTGTCTTACAATTAATCAGCATTATATAATTTCAATCTCTTTTTTAATTAAATGCAAAAATAGAGTTTTACATTCGTAAGCAAAGATTACGACAACTGTTAAATATATTGTGCCATTATAATGGGATAAAGATGCATCAGTGTAACATGTCTTGGAATATTGAGACAAAAAGAAAACTGTACTCGCATGAATTTAATATACAGGGTGATTCATAAGTCCATCACCACCCTGTGTCATTTCAAAATTACTGCGGGTACTGCAATGTGAGGTTGTGAGTGGTATACCTTGTTAAGGGGACATTGTTTTATGTGATTTTCATTGACAGTGATTTAGTCCTTCAAGGTCATTGCGTTACTATCTTCTAAACTGTAATAGTTAGAGCAA